>OOFC01008851.1:21248-37099 GCA_900323345.1 Pseudochromis fuscus
CTTTGTTGATTAAAAAAACTGTATGTTGTTACATACTTCATCAAAATAAGGATATGTATTTCTCTTTTTTTTTTTGCTTTGATTGCAAAATATTTTTGCACAAATGGAAGTGAGTATAGACTGAAAAGGGAACTGGGAAATCACATGTGATTACTTACTATTCTCAGAAGCAGGGGACAGATTACAGTTGAGACATAGCAACAGCAAATTATTTGTAAAGGTGTCTTTTTTTACTAATTTGCAATTGATGGGGCAAAAACACCACAATAGATTCAGACCTTTCAAAGGCCATCTAAAAAAAAAATAAAATAAAATCAATGACTTAATTTTTAATCAACCAAACCACTACAATTTTTCTCTTCATGTGTGTTGAAATGTTTGCTTATTATGGTATTAATTCTAAATATTCTTTAAAAACATTTCAGTTTTGGCTAAAGAGTGAATAAGCTAAGTCTAATTTAGGATAATGTGACATAAAGTGTGTGAATTATTGGGTTATACACTACAACTCAGATTTCTGGTTGAAATAAAGATGTATTCACACATAAGGCACAGAACTAGAGAGAACATCAGAGGGACAGCTTCACAGACAAAATCTATTATATCTCAAAACATATTAACTCTGATGCGTTAAGAGCTTGGAATAAGCTATTTGATGTTGTAATGCTTAATGCTACATGCATGGTATCAAAAGAATTCATTAACTGGTATCAGTGTGTTGTTTCTACAGCCTTTAATTGCTCCCAGTTTCTTCATCAATACCGAGGCTGTTGAAAGAGGTAATGTGTCTGTACAATGGCAAAGTCATTAATCTTAGAATAACAGGGAACATCCTTTGGGGGAAGTCTTTGCCATTACAATAGCATTCCAATAAGATTCCTCAGATACCATTCTGAGTCCATGGCAAACACGCTTTTGCCAGTGGATTGGACCAGTCGTAGATGGTGTGTTGGATGGTCTGATCCCTTAAAATTGATTAATTTTGGTGAACCAGATTAAAATCAGGCTTGAGAGAATAAGTGGTCTCTAACCAATTTGGCATTGGACTGTAGCCTGTAAAACACTGCTGGTAAATGATGGCTCTGTAGCATTTTTTGTTGCTATTAAACTAAAAGAATGGAATATAGTTTGGTATCCAATTCAGTATCAGAAGTAGATTCCTGGATAAATTTAAAAAAAAACCCCACACATTATATTGGGAATTATATAATAGTGTAAACCTTACTCTAAGAAAGGATGCCTATAAATAATACATTTATGATGATACCCGCTGAGGATTAACAATAAGTCTTTGAAAAGGTCACTGAGTACACTATCCTCATTCTGACATGGTTTTATGGCGACTTTTCTTTAGGGAATACACCACGCATTGTGGATAGTGTAGTTAAAGCGTGCAATGATTTGATGGGACCTTTGAAGCAGAGGTGGGTCCTTTCTTTGTCTCTTCATCAGCTGTCTGAGGACACTTTTTGTTTTCACGCAGAGGCGCATTTAGCTCTATAAGTCAGTCTTTCATCTGTAACGCGCCCTACACTCTTCAATTATATTTTTGAGATGGGACACGGACGATTTTTTTGAACTACATGTCCCATGGTAGAGGCTCTACAGTTTTCCCTGCACGCTGCCGCCGCCTCCCTCAGTTCGTCCTCTAAACTATTAGTGAAGTGATGACGACATCAAGAACACAACTTCCGGCGGTAGCTTTCAAAACAAATGTCCAGACGGACGACGTTAACGTGACATGTTAAAGCAATGTGTTGTGCCTCGTAGATATTATTAATACTTTAAAAGGAGATTCTGTAATCCACATTGAAGATACAGGTACTCTTTGTAAAAAAAAAAATAATAATAATAACAAATATAATTTTAAGCTTAACTAACCATAACACCAACATGCTGATTAAATGACACGTTGCTTATTAATGAAAATTGTCTGAAATACTACGTTAAATTTAATTTACGTTTTTGTTTTTCGTCTTCGTTGGAACCAGCAGTATGATGCCGGTCAGCTCAGCTCTTTATTTTGAAGGCAGAGTGTGTGCACCTCGCCTTGGTAGCGGCTAGCTTGACGCCGCCATGTTCCAGAGGAGGGTGAGTTTAGGGAAAGACGGAGCCACCCTGTCAATCACAATTAAGGAACCATGGGAGTAAACTGGTAGGGAAGCTCGGCGAAACCACTGTGTTTACGGTCAAGATTGTTTTTTTCTTTCAAAATTTGCCTACAGAAAGAACAACTATGCGCCGGTACACTGTGGGACATTTACAACCGATCTCGCCAACTGGGAATCGCTCCACTTTGACGGGAATTAGCATGAGACGTTACATATAACAACAAAAAACTTAGCCACTTTCAGTTGCCTGCGCCTGTTTTTCTGCGGTCCACTTTGAACAAAATACACAAGTCACCGCTGATATTTGTACAAAAGGCGGTGCCGCGGAGGTTTATACTCACTCCAAAGCTCAGGATATACTCGTTTATTTGACTACAACTCGTGGAAATCTGGTCTGTGCATTTCAGCCTTGTCGGTGAGTCGACTTTCGAAGGAGTGACGGCGTTTATTGCCCTCAGAAAATACTACATTTGGAAGTTTATTCATTTCAACTTCACCGTTTAAGCCTCGTGTCAATTGTTGTTTTTGTTTTTCAGGCACAAAGAGGACACGCCAGAAAATAAACGAAGCCGCCTAAAACTCCAGGGAGAGCAAGAAAGCAGCAGAAATGAGTGGGGGAGAGGTGGTGTGTTCAGGGTGGCTGAGAAAGTCTCCTCCTGAAAAAAAGTTGAGACGTTACGTAAGTGCACTTTATATCCTCTTTGTTGCGTTGTAATAAAGTAACCTGTTAGACTAAATGCGGCAGCTTTTTTCTGGATACTTTGGGCGCAGTGACACACATGTGTAGGCCTCATCTTGTGGGCATTTCAACAATCAGCTATTGTCATTTTCCCTTTGCACTTAAGTTCATTTTAGCTTGTAGTCCCTTAATGTAAGAGTAATCACGACTTTCCATGTAGGAGATCCACTGCTCAAGGGCACTTGGTTGGGCACATGGCTGTTTTTGTTATGGAGTCAAACAGGGGACTTTTGCTGCTCACCCCATTCAAGCATTTCACCTCTTGAGAATTTGTCTTGGACCGGTGACATACATTGATTACCTTTTGGAAGTAATGCTTGTGCAGTCACAGTCGGTACTACGCTGTGTCAAAGGTTGTGGACGGTCATGCCAAGGGTTAAATGATTTACAAAACAGCTGCAGCATACATAAAAGAATGACCCCATTCTTGGAAGTTTTTAAACTTGTGGTAGAGTGTTGTGCATAATGAAGTGTTGTTTGTCACATCTGCTTAAGCTATCAGTGTTTTCTCTCTCTCCCTCCCTAAACTGGCATAGTTTTCACACATCCATTACTTGTACAAGGTTATACTTCACAATTATATGTAATCAGTGAAGATAGATATATCTCCTGTTCGGCCATTGACTTTCCCCATTAACAATATAACTCTTACTAATTGTGCTTTTAGAAAAACTTTTCATAGCTGACAAAAGCAGATAACTTAACCACCACGTTAGCTGGCAAATCATGTGGACATCTTCATTATTTATATCTGTAATACAGGGGCTGTAGCTTGAGAGGAGGGAAATCATAGGTCCAATAAAGCATATTTTTTCTGAAAGCAATAAAAATAAAAGAGCGAAAGGCAAAATCCTGTGTCATCATTTAACTGTGAGCGTTGTTTTTAGTCTAGTGTATTCCTTTAGAGAGTGGTATTCACTCACAGACCAGTGACAATACTTAATGTACTAATTCTAAGAAGAATAAACATTTCTTCATGTCAGATGTCATGTTGATGTGCAGTATGTGGTGGTGAGAACACATTAACAGTTGAAGACATTCCCAAAGTGGAAGCTGCAATGACTTAAAGGTGTTGTTTCTCAGTAAACAGCAGATTGGCGGAGAACCTAATTATTCTCAAGTGGATATAGCAAGTAGCTGCTCCAGTTTTATAACTGGTTTCAGGACACAGGAGCAGGTTTGGACGACCCTGGGAAGTCCTCTGATGTTGATATTTTTTTAGGTAGATTTTGCATTGTTTACAGCTACAAAACTGCCTTTTTTAAATTTATGTAAACAATAGTGCTCTGTTAGTATTTGTAGCTTTTTATGATTGTGAAAGTGTCTATGGTGCATGATTTTAAACCAGCAATTTAAACAAGGGACATACTGGAACCCACTTCTGTAGTTCATGGTGGTTTTTCTTAGGTGTGTTGCTTTTAAGGTGGGTGAAACTATCAGGTTTAGACATTATGAATTCAGTACAAATTTAACTTATTAAATAGTTTGTCAGACTTGGTTCAAAAATGTAATATGCTGAGCAAGCTTACCACAGTCGTGTCAGGGTATTTTTTGTTACATGTGTTATTTGTGTTCTGTGTAACAGGCCTAAATGACTTTTTTCCTTGATATTTATGTGTTATACTTACCTTTTCTATATGAAAAACAGGGTTAAATTTGCCTTTTAATTGACAAATACTGAACATTTATTTGTACCACCTTGGTGCCTTCTGGTGAAATTAAATCACCAAAACACACAAAAAATTCTATTAGCTGAATAAAATCTAAAAATAGAAATGACCACAGGTAGGTGGTTGGGTCAGGTCCTCACTGTGAAGGGTCACATGAAGCTGTGTAACTCATGGAATTGCTGACAAATTGTTTAACTGTTACCTATTAGGCTGCTTACTGCCAGCTGCTGGGGCTGATGCCTGAAATAAAAAGGGAAGTTGATTTGATTTTAAAATAGAAACCACACAGCTGGTAATAAAGTATAGAAGATATAAGCAGGCACGGAGTACTGAGATCATTTTAGCACTGAATCTTGTTTTTGTGACCATTATTAATATTTTTTGCCTAAAGATTGGATAAGTCTTTATTTTTCAGACTTGGTCAAGAGGAACTACTTCAACTATTTTTAACTTTACTTCCTTGAATGACGCAGAGGTCCCTAATTAGCACAATAGTCAGCATCTGTTATATCCACTGCTCACATAAAAATACTTTTATTTATTTTTCCAGGTTTAAATGTGTGTGTTTTGAGTTTGGTGGCAATCATATGATCTGGTCTGTTGGTGAAGTTAGAATGGCTTGTGATTACCGCTCTGAATATTGGCCGTAGAAAAAAAATGTTGTGGCTCTGTCAGATGATGCTATTGTCATTTCACTGTTGCATGGACTAAATCAGAGGCTCACAGTCACGCTGCTTTAGACCAAGACTGCAATAGTTTTTCTCCTACCAATCCGTTTACTGCATTCACTTGGTATCACATACATTTCAGAGCAGAACAGAAGCCAAACCCTCATTGTAAATTGAATCCAACTAAAATAATTAAAGAGTAAATGTTTTCATCATCAGATGCCAGTGTCATCACAAAACTGTGATTGTGTTGAGATGTTTTCCTTAAACAATTATTGCTTTCACCACTGGACTTTTCTTTACAATTCAGTCAGCAGCAAAGGCTAAAATAGCTTGGTCATCTCCATGTTTGCTCCTCTTGATTTGCCCAGATGTTGAGTGTCTACTCAGAACTTCAAGACAAACTGAATGTGTTTGACAGCAGTCTTGGGATGGGCAGAGTTTACTCAAAACACCAACTGTTGGTATTGATTCCCTGCTACTTCTGAGCTTCTCCACCTGTCCTTTAAAGTTAATGAGCCTTTTATTATAAGGACTCTCACTTTTTATTGGAAATTCGAATATTTGCGCTCTAATGAACTGCTCTAAATGTGCGCTGCAGTCTCTATAAACGATTCAGACCAGTTGAAGTAGTTTCTGTGTTGTTGTTTTAATCTCAAAAGTTTCACAGGCACCTACAGAAGATAAAAGAGCACAAAACAGTATCAGCGGGCAGAAAAACATGTCACATTTCTGATCCATGAGGGAGTGGTTTGAATTTATTCAAATTAATTACGAGTCAGTTGAAATTCATTCCAACCAAATTAAAAAAAAAAAACTGACAGCCCTGTTTGGTAATGATATTTAATAATATTCCTTTATTGTACACTCTTATGGCAGCACGGTGGTGCACTGGTTAGACCTCTTAAAATCTTACTTGTATATACATGTGTAGCCAGCTGTATAATGTATCGGACATGGATTTTCTTTTAAGGACAAAGCGTTGTTTTGTTATCCAGGAATACTCAGTTAAACTAAAGCAACCATTTTTCCCACCAAATATTTTCACTGACAATTCTTTTAAATATTCTTGGTTTTGTGACTTCTTTAAAGTATGTGTGTAAAGGTAGATAGTTATATGATCAGTGGTTAGTTTCTTTATCTCCTTAACAATTCAAGTAAAATACGCAATATACATAATACAGACTTATTGGTGGATCAGTTCATTGTCGAGAAACCCCCCGACCATCAATGTGTCATTCAAGGACAGCATGAAGGTATCCAACCACTATTGCTTTTGTAGGACATTTTCCCAGCCAGAGTTTGTCATTATTGTGTCCTCTGTGGGTTTCCATTTCATTGACATTGCATTTTCCATCTGGTTCTCCTTTTACTCTTTCATTTCTCTTACCTTTCAATCTTTAAATTTCTGTCGAGGTCCACTAGTAAAACCACCATCAAAGGAGCAACTTGAAGACCGGTGTCTTCAGGACATCTGCAGTGTGTTCTGACAGGGACCTGACGAGATGCCAGGATGAAGTTGCGAGGTTGTTTTCAGCCCTGCTCTGTTTAAAGAGAGTGTGCATGTGGAAATACATTGACCCGTCCCGCCACTGTGTAAAAAAAGTGATTGTGTGTGATTTAGATAAAAAAACAACAAAAAAAACAGGCTGCTGGAGGGTTGACTGTGAATAACTAGATTTCTGTGTCATTTTGAAAATGTTAGGTTCTTTGTAAAAACACCTTGTTACTACAGTTCATATTACAGAAACATGCTCAAGGCCTGGGCTATGAACCACACATTTTCTGATGCTGATAT
This sequence comes from Pseudochromis fuscus, assembly GCA_900323345.1. Lineage (NCBI taxonomy): Eukaryota > Metazoa > Chordata > Actinopteri > Pseudochromidae > Pseudochromis > Pseudochromis fuscus. Next base: position 28,235 of record OOFC01008851.1, read on the forward strand.
TCAAGTTGGCTGCTTTGTGTAGCTGTCCTCTAAATACTTCAGCATCTAGTTGTTATTAAATCACATCGTCCCAGTTTGTCTCACATTTATCTCAGAATTTATTTGTAACACAGAAGCATGAAACAAGAAAGGGATATCAGCACTTCTATTAGGAAACCTTAAATTTAGCTTAACCTTTCTATTTTACTGGCAGCAGTTTGGTAAATATTATTCCACAGCCTTCATTTTCTGAGTCTTTCCTCGCACTACAAATAGTTACACAGACCATTTTAATCCCTGTAGTTCATTGGCATGTACCCACTGGAGACAGATTAGGATTTTGTTGTACACTTTGTCCAGCCCTTAAAAGGGCCTCAGTCCTGGAGCACAGGGTAGACCGGATGAAGGAAAATATTGAACCCTGAAGGTCCTCCTCTGATGGCTGTAAAGAGAGACTGAGGACATACTCCATGCTGGTCCAGAGGCCTCTCAGCTGGGAGAAAATGCATTTACAGTATACACCACAGTGTCTGGTAACCATTACTTCTGTCTTCAGCTGGACTGGAAGCAAGTTGCCATTTACGGACTATTGAAGAGAAATATGTCCCCAACTAATGTGACAGTGTGGTCAAACGAAAACAAAGGCATAGCTCTTCGATTAAGTAGAGGATTCATTAAATCTGCTTAGCAAGTGGAACAGGGAACAAACACTCACTTTCTGTGAACCCCCCTCCCTCCTCCCTCCGTGCTTGAAGAAACAAACAAACAAGCAAAACCGAACGGGATGCAACAGAGGGGTACTTGTGCAGCGTTAGCCTCTTAGGCTAACAAAGAAATTACTGGACCGTGTCCTCGCCTTGCCGCCACGGCAGCACAGTACTCCATTTGGAGCCAGCAGACTACTGTTGTGTGATCTGCCACAGCTTGAAAATGGATTGCATATGTCATTAATTATTTAATGTCCATTACAAACAAATAACCATTAAATATTAATATCTGTGCTACTACAATAGTTATCCTTACCGGCCCACTTTTATCCCTGACACAGACTGTCGTCAGTGTGTTATACATAGGTGGATCAGTTTCATTGTAGCCAAACTGGTAGCCATGGTGGTTCAAAAGTCAGGCTTTAACCATGCAACAAACATATGGTAAAAACCTATAGACTTTTCATATTTACAAGTTTTCATTCTCAAAGTTGTCATTTTATCTTTAGAGGTGGTTGTGTGAGATGTCGCTTTTTTTTTTGTTTAGTTTTTTTTAAGAAGTTGAAATCTTGTGTCCTGAGAGCTGATGTTTTGGTCTTTGTTTCAAAACACAATAGCAGTAAACATGAATGCGGTCCGTCTCCATTTTCTTCTGGATATTTATAGAGTGGTAGTAAGCCTGAAATTATGTCATTGCTTCACACAGAAAAATACACCCATGAAAACAAAGCAAACCCTTTGCAGCTCGCAGCATTTTGTGGAGAAATTCTTCAGTGTTTTTTGCAGCATCACAAGTGAATATGATAAAAATGTACAATAAACACTATCGGACCTATCTGTTTTTCACACTGTATGTTTATTATTGATGAGTGCTTCATGTGATGTCAGTTTCAAGACTTTGGAAAACATAAATTGCACATGTTGACCCCTTATACTGTACCACATGTAAAAATCATATTGCTTTGTCTTCATGAGGTCTTAATGGTTCATTCTTGATATTGTGGGCCTCTTTTCTGCAGGCAATTGCAAATGACATCTGCTACTGTCTGTTTAAAAGCAGGATACTAACTTAACTTTCACAATAGATCATGTCTTGTTGTGTAAACTAGACACTTACATGTGTAGCTTTCCATGCAGATTCTTGAGAAATAAAGCTGTTTCTCCAAAGCACAGTAAACCATTGTTTATACCAGGACAACCATTTCAAAATAAAATACAAGTTAAAGATGGGTTGCGGTATTGTTAGCGTCTCTATTAAGAGCTTTGCTGTGGCACAAACTTTGGTTTTTGTTTAAGAATGGTGGAAGGGATAAACAATAAAATTTTGAGAGCACTGATATGTTGTTTATTTTCAGCTGAGAGTTGATGCAGGACACAATCGAGGAGGAGTCATTAAGCAACAGATGTTGTGCTTCTGTTATTTCTGACATCGTGGCCAAATCTGTGTCGGGTTAGTTTGTCCCATAGGTGGCGCTGTGTGCAGACTCCCCTCCAAAAAAAAGTGTTATATTATGTTGTTGTGTATTCTTTAAGCTGTTTTTGTTACCTTAGTGCAGCCCTGACATTGTTGATTGAATCGGTAGGTCAAGGCTCACACGGAGCATTTTGTAAACAGACGTGTCTCTTTTTGCCTGATGCAGCTGTTTACTGTCCTGTGAGCCAAGTCCACAAAGCAGCTCGTGGAGTGACTGTAGTGAAGTGGTTCTCGTGACTCAGACTTGGTTTTCCTGTCTGATACTTGGGAACAGATTATGAGTTGTGTTTTCTGCCGGAATATGGTTCAGCTCAGTTGTAAAATGATCCTTTTGTGCCATTTGTCACCGAGCCAAGTCGAACAGTTTCAAGTGCAGCTATTATTAAATGCAGATGACAAGACCCTCTGAACTCTGCTGCAAGGCTAATCACACACGTCATCAAGTGTTTATTTTACTTGGTGTGATAGATCAGGACTTTTCTCTCAGACTCGGTCATCTGACATTGAATGAATTTAAAGGAAGAGTTTTGTGTCTCATACTTGGTTTACATTGTTTCATGTTTCAACTTGTTAGCTAATGACACCAGGCAGTAAAAATAGTACATGTCATAAGGGCTGTTTTCTATTTCCAGACTGTAGTTGTAGTCTTGCGTGGACATAAAACAGAGCTAGTTGGAGAACACAGATGGCCAAAGATGGTTTACACTAACCAGACATAAAGGCTGTAGGGGTGTATGTTCCCATCAGATTGTTGTTTCAGGGGGAAAAAAAAGAACAAACAGTAGTTGGGCCAAATGGGTGATAATGTGCATTCCCTGAATTCTTGCAAAGCAAGGGAAACTTCTTCAACACTAATGACTATAAATATGTATGCATGGAGTACAGGCTGGGATATACCACAATGGTAATCAATAAATGTGTCATCGTTGTTCAGGAGAGCGAAGAGAAAGCAATCAGGATGAAAAAGACCGGAGTGCTTCTCAAAGCAACACCATTAGGCAGCCTCCAGTGTGAGCAGCTCTCTGTTCTCCTTCTTTCTTTCCGTTCCCAGTGCTTCTTGGCAGGAATCAGACAACAGGAATGTGAGGTTGCTCTGTGCTCCTCTTTGCTGGTCTGCTGGGGTGTGAGTGCCTGGTCCCTCACTGCTGCTGGCTGTCCAGCTCAGACTAGGATGGGCTGGACTGCACTGCGCTGCACTACTCTGCACTGCAATGTAATGCACTGGCCGATTATTGTTTCTCCAACACCAAGAGGGAAGAGGAGCCGCTCCCTGGCGCCCCAGCAAGGCATAGCCGCCCCTTCCTGTGTGAGGCGCTGATGGCTACCAGATGGCGGATGAAGAGAGAGGAGGAGGGGTCCCCTACTCTCAATTTTTCTCTCTCTATCCTTTCTTCCTTGTTATTTTCTGATTGTATCCTGTTTTAAGTCTCCTCTTTATCTCCCTCTGCCACTTTTTTTCCCAACAGTTAACTCTTGTCTTTATAAAAGGTAAACTATTGAAGACCTGATGTTGCTGACATCCAGGCTGTACACTATGCTGTGTATCTCCAAGTGATACATACCCTGAGACACAAAAGATGTCACTATGACTCATTTGTGATCCATGATTCACTCAGGAAATGTGTACTTTGAAAGCCTTCTTTCTGATGCACATTCTTTTTAAAAGTACCTACATAACATTTTACTCTGGAAATCTATCTGTACATGCACTGACCACAGATGTCTGCACACACCTGTTAAGCAGGAGCTGCAGTGTACTCAGCAGAAACTAGTGAGAAGTGAGCTGGATGAGCAGTTGAGTCTGTAGTTCACCAACAGGTGGCTGTCTGAACCCTTTGTCCACTATTGCGTTGTGTGCTGAGTCTCACAGATGTCTAACTGACTTGATGAAACACACCCTAATAGCTTTGTTTGGAGGTTGACCTGTGAAATTGAATCTTCTGAGAATACTGGAGACAGATTTTAATTTGTATTTTCTAGATTTTCAATAAGATACTTGACTAAATTTTGGTGGTTTGTCTTGTGCTGGTTGTACTTTGCTTTGGATTTCCATGCAGATTATTGATTATGATAGACTTGATATTGGCAGTAGCATCTTGACATGATGGTATTTGTGATCATGCCTGAAAACTAGTGATACTGTAGGGGGAACAAAATCTGTTAATGTTTATGATCCAGTTTGTCTGACAGAGAGAAGCTGTTGCTGCCAAATGTCTTGTGACCCAGGCATAAAAAAAAAAACTTCCTCTTTGTGAAGTGCTCCTTTTCCCAGAAACGTCACAAACATTAATACATAATAATGAAACAAAAACAATTCCCAGAGGTTAATGCAGGACAAGTGGACATGTCTTTCTTCCAGCTTGTTTTTAAAAGACTTTTCCCAGGAAGCTTTTGTTGTTTCCTCCAACTTAACCTGAGCTCCTGGATGAGCTCAGTGCTTGAAACGGTGGATGATTTTGAGTGATGGGCTTTTGGGGGCAGCTTTTGAAGGTAGAAATATGTGTGACTATCTGTTCACATTTAACGGTTCACCTGTCATTACACACACACACACACACACACACGCACGCACACACACAGCTGGCACTCTAGTTATGCAGTGCTGTGTGATCTGACCCTAGCCGCTGTGTCTGCAGCCCCTTAATATAGCCCACTGCTGTCATGGTGCTTTTTGCCCCTCTTCCCCTGCTCTGTACTGTGAGGACCAGTACATGTGCATGTTTGTCCCAGGCTGTAGACAGGGGGGTGTCGGGGTGTCCGCCTTGAGACTAGATGCGAAATATTGCTACTGACCTGTGTAATTTCCCAAGTTACTGTGACTCAGACAGACTCTCAATGAAATAAAAGTCATCCCTATCAAGAGGTTATTAATTTACCATTTCATTTGATTATTAAAAACAACAAAAACAAAAACAAACCTTGTGTATTTTAGAGAAACAGAAATGGACAGAGAGTGATGTGGTGGTCTTTGCTGTTCCCCGCTGGTCCTGTTTGGGCCACTGCCGCTGATTGCATTAGAGTTACTATGGTGTTGCCTGATATCTTTGGCCTGGCCTCGAGCCAGAGGACGTGGTTAAACTTGCACACATGTACAGACACACACACACACACACACACACACACACACACACACTGAGAGACACAGAGAGATGCAGCAGAGACCCCTGCTCTCAGACAGGATTCATTTCTGGACTGATTGGGAGCCTGCTCCTCTTGTCCTCCTCCTTTTTTTTTTGGGCACTTCTCTCAACTTTCCCTGGCACTCTTCTTTTTTTTTTTTTCCACTTTTTGTTGGTGTATCTCAGAAACCTGTGGAATACCTTGAGCCCTTTTGTCTGGGATCCGAACCAATGGCATTTGGATAATACTCTAGTGTTTAAAATCCAAGGTTGGTAATGTTTTTCTTTTTTTGTTTTTTTACTGCACGGTGAATAATAACATTGTATTTTTATATGATGGAAATGTCCTTGTCCAAATGTTGGTAAATGTCACAGGCGTGTGAAAGTTACAATGTTACAATCCATAATCAGGATCTCCATAGCGTTGCTACACAGTAAACATGTAGAAAACCTGACGCCGTGTTGCAGTTCTGCTTTAATGTGTGTGAAGTTGCAAAGGGAGTTTCCATCAGAAGCCTTGTATGATCAGCTGTTACCATGTTAAGTGGGGGATTCATGTGGCGGTTTTGTTTTATGATTAAACCTTTGTGAGCATTTGTGTTAATTGTGATTACTAATTTTCACAAGTTGCACTCACTGTTCCCTAATGTTGTTGAAAGAGGACAATTTGTATGAGACCTTTTAAATCTGAACTTAGGTTTGTTGATCAGTCCCTATGATCAAGACTTTAATCTTGATATATGCCACAGTTCATGTTCTGCTGTACCTGTTGTTATACATACACTTAGCCAGTCTGCACTGTTTGGGTTCAGGCCAGTAGAGGCTGAAAGGAGAATTGTTTAAGCCCCTCTCGTCGGCGGTCAAGGAGCAGCGTGATCATGTGAACCAAGTCTGCCATGCCAAAGGAATGTGTTGAATTCTAACGATGCAGCTTTGACAAGTGCATGTGACTCTGCACAAGAGCTCAGATTGGTTCGGATTGAAGAAGCAGAGGCAGATAGGATGAAATCAGGAGCAGGTATTCAAAAGAAAGAATGCAATGGATTAATGTCTCAAGACTGCATCGTTTTAACCTTTTGCTTATCTGGCCAACAAATAAAAAAAACTGAAAGACCACACAACAGGGAGATACTGTGGGAATGTGATAAACTTGTGTTTTGGGGAGTAATGTATCCATGAAGTCAGATGAGCCAGTCTTTATCTCCAGTACAGCTTTAGTTCTCATGGCTGAGAGTCGGCTGCCATCTGCACTCACAAACCGTCCTCAGACTGCGCAGATTGAATAGGGCACTGTATGAACCAGGGTAATTAAGACCATTGAGTCTGGGAATCATTTTCAGCAACGATTCCCATTGGTTATACAGAGGGCCAACAGTAATTGTGGTACTAATATATTAGCCAGGGACTAACACTGACTGCATTTTAATTAAAACACAAATAAACATTAAGACATTCCAGTATTACTTCTTGGCATGAGCAGCCAAGAAATCAATTAAATCATTGCAAGTTATTTTGTCATCTTTTTTAATTTTTAATGTGACAGATAGCCTTTTTCCTTTGGTTGGAGCAGAGTAACAATTAAAAAAAAACAAAACAAAAAAACAGTAACGAAGCAGAAGACTCTTCTACTGTCACTCATGTTTACAAAATTGACCAAAATCTGGAGCAGAGGCTTTAAACACAGGACACGTAGTGGACGCACAACCTCTATTTCTCCGTGTCCTAAGTTTAATGCAGTTTCCTACTCAGTAGGGTAATAGGTATTGATTGGTGACCTGGATTTTGCCCTTGCCACCACAAGCCAATGTGAGTGCACTTTTACCATGCCGGAGGAGCAATACTATGAATTACAAGAAAGTGAGGATACTTAAGTAATAGAGCAAATGTTAGCCGTGCAGGATTTGGTGAGCTTCTTCCTTTTTTGATTTTGAGAAGGGGGATATTTAGATGTGTATTAGCCGTGTGTGTTTAATACTTATCAGTAGTAGTGTTTATTAGGATATTTTATTTATAATGATAAGATTAAAAGTGTTGAAGTGGCATACATCATGTGTAGACGTTGCTAATAATAAGCTGGGGCCATTTAGATATTACTTTGTGTGAAGGGGGGTAATGAATCCTTGAAACTGAAAGATTTTCCTATACTGTAGTTTAATTTTTTTTTCTAAGATTATACCATATTTCTTTGACTTGTTAAACCCTTGAGTTGCATTAATTATTGTATCTGTGAGCAACATGTTCCCTTTTGTCTGTGAATGGCTTTTTTCTGTGTTTTCTCAGTTTGTTAAACATGTGGATTTATAAAACAGTGCTGCACAAAAAATTACACTAAAACAATACCAGTACTTATTACAGGTCATTTTTTTTAAAGATGTGTGTTTGTGCTTCAGAAACTTTTTGTGTATCGCCCCTTCTTTTGGTTGCTTACTTTAAAAGCTTTGAACAAGACACTTGATCTAACATTTCATTCAGTGGACTTTAGTCGACTCTCAGCCAGATTTATAATCATTTATTCATTTGCACATGGATCCATATTGTAGTGAGTTGAAGGCAAAACAGCATCTGTTACACTGCAGGCCATGATTTTATCTTGTTGTTCTACTGAGGAGAATATGAATGATTTAGGTGAGCTTTACCTTTTTATCATCACCAAACATTTCATAGTGGAACTCGCGTTGTTGTGGTTGTGGTATCTTGTCTGAATGAATGAATGAATGCTGACTGGTTTGGTTTTACTTTTTTTTATGAACATAAAGGGACTCTGTGATGAGATTTATTCAAGAGGATGAAAAATAGTGAATAAATTGTGATTAGAGTTTATTAGATTCTTTGATAGATAAGTGTTGGTCTGAAAGGTTGAATCCAGGAGTTTGGTCATGTTGTTGTTGTTTTTTTTGGAGCCAGCATTAACCATATTTTGGTTATGAAGGGAGGACTGAGGAGACAGGAGTGACCCTTGAACCTATGGGCACTGCCCAATGTGGACAAGACTCGAGTTCAGGTCAAAATGACATGTCTCTAAATATTACTCTTTTTGAGGCCTAGTATCTACTTAATTATATATATTTTTTTCCAGATAGATGACCAGTTCACTGATATGAAGAACTGACCTTACCTAAAGACATCAGAATGAAATTATATTGAGGGAGAAGTTCATGATTTAGAGTGATGATTTTCAAATTGAAGTCAATTGGGGTTTTCTGGGGCCACCATCTAGTGGACATTGGTGGCATTGCACTTTTTTACACTTCGGTATTGGCGTCCTTTTTGAGACCCAGTTGCTGCGTTCATTTCTATATGCAATCTATGATCAAAATTGGCTGTTTGGACTCTCTGCGTGTCTATTAAAATTTGAATGCACAAGAGTATGAATGTGTTTGTGTGTTACAAAACTAGTGGCTAACACAACTGCTTATAGACTGAAAATGGTAGAAATAAAACCTTTTTAATGTGTAAGTGCAGGTTAGCTGAACATGAATGATTACAAGCTGTTAGAACAAGGCACAGGCAAGCAAACACACACCCACAGAAGCCAACCTACAGCTAAAGTCGGGATTTAAAAAAAAAAAAAAAAAAATACCTAAAA
>OOFC01008851.1:37119-49542 GCA_900323345.1 Pseudochromis fuscus
AATGGTTGAGTTGGAAAAATATTTAGCATTGTTGCCTGTGCTGCCTGTAATGTGTACGAGAGATTCCACACATTCTTCGCTAAATGTGAATCACGGTAGGTGGGAAACACATGAGCACACATGCAGCACTCAACCTCTGAGGTATGTGTTCACACCATGCACATTCGCTTTCAGCTAAAAGTGAAGTAGTATCATTTGAATGTGACAGCAGAGAGTGGAGGTGTGTTCCAGTTTCAGGGGACTGGCTGAAAAAGGAGGTGTGTCTTTAACTTGGCTGAGGAACAAGCCCAGGCACGCTCACCAGCTCACTGTGAGAACAGGACACCCAGCAGGGTTAATGCAATACAGTGCAGTGCATGAATACAACATTCACTCATTTCCTTACCTTTGAGTTTAAAGTTTAACAAATATGTGAAAACCTAACTCATACCGGTTTCATCTTCTGTTTTGCTAAGTAACCAGGCACCTTTTTTTTTTTTTTTTTAAACGCAACACCACTAGCCACACAAAATCAGAGTCCATTTCCTTATCTCTCTGTTCGGCATCTCAGGCCATTTCCTAGTGGACAGACTCTAGCAAGAGCTAATTAGATCACGTCTAAGGCAACCTCTCACTGGCCACTAAATGTGATTTAGAATAATTTTCATTGGGCTGATTGGATTAGACTGCTGCTGCTGCTGCTCCTCACTGCATGGATGCACACTACTACTAACACAATATTAACAAGGCACCTGTTATACTGCTTTGTTTTATGATGTCAAATTCTACTTAAAAGCCTTAAAATGTGGATGCACTTTCTTTCCGTGGCGTACTTGGTGTTGTACTACTGCATCCGAGGGGAAGCAATATTAACGTATAAAACAAATTAGCCGCTCGCACATAAAAACACCCACACGCTCACACGCAGATGCTTTTTAGGCCTGACTATGGAGAAGTCATCCATCTCACCATGCATTGGTCCCGAGTCTGCCACTCAACCCACAACCTGCTGTAGTGTGAAACTGCTGTAGGAGTGTAGAGCTTCACTGAGGACTCCAAGGCTGGGCCGCAGCAGGCTTTGGAAAGAAATCTAAAAATACATGTGAAAGTGTCCCAGAATGTCCACCATAATAATCAATAGTACTATAGATGGACCTCTTTGTACCAACTTGAGCGTGTGCAGGAGTGAATAAAAAGCCAGAGTGGGTCATGTTCCGCTTTCTGACACATGGGCACAGCTTGTTGAGTAGTGGCTGATATTTTTGGTGCTGCCCACCTATCTTAAGTCGGCCTCTTTGTAGGTGTTCTGTAGTGTGGAAGCCGTGTGCATCGTGGGGGTTGTGGTGGGCAGTTGTTGCCAGGGGGAGGTGGTGTGTTATTTTCAGTCCATTGTGTCTACTTCCTGTGGGTCAGGGGTTATTGGAGCAGGGTGTTGCAGACTTTACGGAGTAAGAGGAGGGGAGGGAAGTCAGCAGGGTAGGCAGGAAAGTGGCCAGACTCACTCGACAACAGTGGCTGGTCAGCAGCTCGCTTACCTTGCTTCTCTTGCACCGTTTTTACCCGAGCTAAGCTTGGACTCTTCAGAACCAGGTAAAGAAACAAACTGAGCATTTTAATATCCAGTTATCTTGTCATTCAGGGTTTAGTTTTTGTTTTGGTCATCATATTTCTGCTGCTATTTTCATTTGACAGACATCGTTAGCCTAGCAGCAAGTCTGACATCGAGTTCAAACATCACGCTTTTTGGGGCGATGGCACACCAAAAGTATGGAAGACAGGAAGCATGTGGAAGTTTGATAAGTCTTACATAATTATTTAGAGCATCTATTCATCACGAGCACTGACGACCATGTTTTTATTCAGTGTTATAGCACAATTAATCCTTTAGTGAATCATATGTAAACAACTGATTGTAAATTAACAGCTTTAAACCTAATGTCTACAGTGACGTCTATCAATGGCAAAGGCTCCATACGATCATCAGGCGGTGTGTGTATGTTTTTGTTTGGGCAGGACCCAAAGTGGTAAAAACGGTCACATTTTTTGTAGGAAATCCTTTAAAAATAAGCGAGAGCCTTGCCTACGCAAAGGAAATGGCCATCGTGACTGCAGCCATTTCCAAAGAGTGCAGCAGCAGCTCTTGCGTTGGAGGAGACCTTGTTTTTATGAGCAATATTACATTTCAACAAATCCTGAGGTCACAGCAAACAGCAAGCAAACTTTATTTGGATGCAAAATAAGAGGAATCATGACCTGATTGCACCACAGTTTACTAATCCTTAGCTATAAAAGGGGTGATAGCACTAATCAGTTGCTTGCTTGTTTGTAATTGATTCCTTTTATGCAAGGTAATATCTGCACACAAGGACATTTTGATTGTTTCGGTGGAACTAGCTTAGTGCTGATGAATGTTTGCTGAACACATGCAGTAGGTCATACTGTCTCAGTGCCATCCCAGGCCAAATAGGATTGAGCTCCCACCCACAAGTTTATACCAAATAGTGAAATTCTAACTGCTCCCTTCAACACAGCTCAGATTTTGTGCAAAATGAAACTCACTGTGTAATGTAAGCAAATGATAAGATGCAGATGTGATTTATTTATTTTTTATTTTTTTCTCAGCTAACAACACAGACTGCAACAGTATTTGAGCTGCATTACATCACAACTTTTAAAGAAATCATCATTGCTCTGGGATCTTAATCCAGCCTTCAGTTGTTTTTGGACAGTTTATGAAAGACTAGCTGTTGTAGCATATTAATATAGAAAAAGTTCTAAAGTTAGCACCAGACAAACACAACCACGGTGACAAAAAGAGGCAAAACAGGAAATCTTTTTGTCCTGAGTGTGTGTTGGGAATAGATGACCAGGAAGATAAAAAACGCTAACAAAGTGGAAACTTCAACGAAAGGGATGTTATTTTGCTTTGTGTGTGTTTTTTTTTTTTCTGTCTCCTTTTCTCTGTTTCGCAAATCCTCTTGTTTCCTGAAATACTCAGAGGTAGTCGGTTTAGTTTGGATGAAAAAGCTAACAGTGCAAGTGCTGAACACTTTCCTTCATTAAAGGTAACTGTGGGGCTGTGTTAATATTTAAACCTGCTCCATTGGAGTTAATGCTTTACCTTGTGAGTGTGGTCTCAGTCAGAACCTTTCTGAGGCTGTTTATTGAGCTCAGGATGACCCCAAACCCTCAGCTCCAGAGGAGGAAGACTACTGATCTGTTCTTAACTTCTTTGTGATCTCAGCTGTTACGTTTTCTCCACCTTCACCTCACCCACTCACTCTCTCTTGGTCTTTCCCTCCCTCTGTCACTGGACACTCTAATGAATGATATGGACTGATTATTTGACGGAGAGTTCCTGTCCCCGCCCTGCAGGAAAGAGTTAGAGACGCAGCAACGACAGCAATCACACAGTTGCCTATCCAAGCCAATGGAATAACATCGGGACTGTGGTCCTGGTCTTCATGGACTAAGGACAAGTGGACAAGTGCCACACAATTAGTTGGGAATACCTCCCTGACAAAACTTCAGACAATATAATTCCTGCTGTTGGAAAAAAAACGCTGGTAAGCTCCAATATTTCCCTTTGTAGGCTTTTTTTGTTAATCAGGTTTGTAAATGTGACAGTTTATACTTTAAATCCTGTTGAGGAGAAGTGTACCTTTGTGTGTCTGAGCTAACATCAGTGTGGCTTTGGTTCCTGTTTCCAAGCAGAATATTTAGTTTTTGATGTGGAACAGTTTGAAGAATCATGACATTGTCTTGTTATCGGGTCACCTGCAAAAGTCCATAAATGAAGAACACCTGTTTGCCCTTCAGATGGTCTTTCATGAGAGTGTTGGTCTTTGTGTGTGCTGTTTGCAAAGACAGCAGTACGACTACGAGGGTCTGTGTTCTTTGGACAGTTAGCGTAGTTTGTTAGGGCCGGGGTCAGATGGCGCCTGGCGGGGTGAGAATTTCACAGCTGCACATGAAAGCAGAGTGAGTGTGGGATGGTAGATGGAGGGAGGGACTGACAGATTGTGGAGATGATGAGGGAAGCAAACAGGCTTGTTTTGATCTTGTTTTGGACTAGGTGCTCCTTATGGATCAATACGCTGTTGATGAGCGTGCATATAGGATGCTATCTAACTGATGTACCCTCTCAGGAGGAGCTCTTTACTTAGACCCAGCTGCAGAAGGTTAGTTTCTCCTGACAGCTTTGAAGCATTCATTTCTGCTAACACGCATGTTTCTGTCTTTACATTACACAGCAGATGTCAGTTAACCAGGTTATTTCTGGCAAAGGAGGAATGCACAAATGTTACCTTCGTACTATATTCCCAGCTGCATAAAACAACTGCCCTTTTTTTTTTTCTCTCTCTTGGTGTGGAGCCAACGTGTTTGGCCTTATAGCACAGAGGCTGGTGCTGGCTCATGTTGCTGCACAGGTTTCTGCACAGAGTCCCAATTGCTTGCTGTCTGGTTGTGCAATACTGCAATAGTATCATTTGTTATTAAGTAATTTAGGACTGCATCTTGAGGAAATTCACACATTGAAATATTGTGGTTCACAACTTCTATGGCTAAAAAACAAGTGGGATATTTCCACACTCTGTTCCTGCAGCATGGGATTTTAATGACTTATTAGTCAGATTTTTCTTTTAAATATATATTCTTTTTAAATTATGGATTTTTTTATTTTCAGTCACCAAAAGTCATGAAATAAAAAGTTTCATCTCCTGATATCTACATTAATGTTTGCACTGTTGTTTAGTTTTTGTTTGGACATAAATGTCGTAAGTGTACATGGTCTCTGCATGTGTAAGCATCAAAGTCATCTGCTTATCACCTCTCAATATCCTTTACATGTCTTCAGCCACTCACCATGGTTTCACATTATAATATATTATGCGATAATTTATGCGAAACAAAAAACTAAGAAATAAGAGTACATGCAAGGTTAGTCATTTGCAGTCTATTAACAGTAGATGGTCTATTTTCTGAGGAATTGTGGATCTTGGGCTTTGGCTCTTCTGGAAGAATTGGGACTTGAGATTCTCACTGTTGTGTTTCTGACCTGTGTGGGAAGATGGGGCGCTTGCATACAAAGGAACGATGTGATGTTTCAGTTTAACAAAGATTTGTTCTTGTTTTCTCTTGGAGAGCAGAGAGATGAAGAGGTTGACTCTGAGATGGGAGCAGCACTGTGGTGTGGACACAGATCATAATTGACAAGTTCAGAACCAGCTGGGAGTTGCAGTTTTTGGCTGTGGGTGTTTTTAAGATGGACGTGGAAAAGTTCAGTAGGACACACACATAAGCTAGTGTTGTGGTTACCTCAGTTTGTTTGCCTGGGTGGTACTATGTTTAGCTCAGTTCTCACTCTCTTTCTCTTTGCTAATATCCTCTGCTGTCTGTGGCCTCAGTAGTATTGTGAATGTTCAGAAATGACTTTCCTAAATCCAGCATAATAATTAGACAGTATATTCTTAGAGGCTTTAACAACTCACTTCATATTTACCTTTAATTAAATAAAATCAGATGGGATTTAGATCTTTTAGGTTTTTAGTCACATTGGGCTCAGAAAAATTGTGATTGAAAAAACCTTTCATAAACCAGAAGATGTATTAATTAAAGTACTGATAAAATTAAATTGATGGAATAAAAAAATCAGTTAGTTATGGTGCCTTTTCTTCTTTTTACTTTTGGCTTTTATCTTAGTTCAGGTAAAACCTTGTGAGAGAATGAAAAAAATCCAAATTTGTCATACACAAAAATCAAATTACAGCTGATTTATCTTACATTAATTTAATGAAATAATTGTCCATCTGGAGGGCTATGGTTAAAAAGATAGGACTGAACTTTGCTGCTCTCATGCACTTATTTTCCATAGAGCTGCCTGGCAAAGCACAGCAACAGGAAATGATCACTACTGCTTCCAACATGCAGTTGATAAGTTTGTAAAAAGTTAAAATGATCACACTTATGTTGTACTGTTATTTACAGAGGACGCCTGAGTTGCAAATCAGTGCCAGGGGTTAACAACAGCAGTCTGCATAGTTGTAAATTATATAGCGATCAGACACTTCATCAGACACTTAGCGCCATTAACCTCTGTCAGTGTCCTCACTCTCCCTGCAGCCAGACAGCATCACTTCTTCTCTTACATGATTTTCACTGTGCAGTTCAATCAGGCTGAAACCTGCATGAAGCGAAGGAGGCGGGTATATTCAGAGATCCCAAACGAATATGCCTTGACCCTCTCCACATAGGAAAGAAAGAAAAACTGAACCAAACGACCTTTCTTATATTTTTACACACTCTGTCATCCCTTGTTATCTCTCAACTTAAAAAGATCTGATTAGGAGTGTGAGCAGCATTAGGAGAAGTGTTTGGGGTCAGTGCTCTGCCAAGAGAGAGCTTTTGTGAAGGAGGCAAATAGAGGAGGCTGCCCATGCTGTGGCATCTCTGACCCCCTTTTTTTTATTGAGAGAGCAGATGGGAAACAGAACCATAAAGTCTCCACAGGAAGCAGAGGAAGGCTCAGATCCAGTGAAGAGGATGGAGCCCTCAGATTCTGCTTTAGAAAGAGAAATGCAAAGTGATTTGCCTGTAATTATGAGCCATGCACAGACGTTCGATCAGCAGTGGAAATGAAGAAATGAATGTCTGACTGCTGGATGGCATTATACAGCTACAACTGATTCCATTAAGAAAAGCAACGTGAATGGTGAGACAGCATATGCTTTAAAGCCCCATAAAAGTTTGTCTTTACTTTCTTAATGTCATGTATTTTCTCTTCAAACAGGATGTTGGTTAGGACATAACATACCTGAAGGTCCTTCTAAATCAGTGTCAGTTAATCAGTAATCACTTATGTTTACCTTCATTTACTCTTCTAAGTAAAGCTTTCATGCAGTGTTGTATAGTTAAACACATACTTGTGTCAGGCTGGGTCACAGCATCTCTTTGTGTTGTCAATGTAGCTTCAAAATACATTTTTAATGGAATCGTAATTAATAGTAGTGGCGGCCAAAATGAGAAAAATATGAGCAAGATCATAACAAAGGTTTAGCAAACTTTTCTGGAAATAAGAGGACTCCCCTGGTGAATATATATCAGAGTGGATTTTCATAACATTTTTGTACATTTTTGAAAAATCCCACTCTGTAGCCTCTCTTAGTCCCGCCCCCTCCAATTTACCAGTGGCAGTTGAGAGGGTCTGGGGCAACCTGATTACACAGAACAGGAAGTCAGAGAAGGGAGAGGTCACAAACTGCAGACCCCCACACACACACTGCCACACATGATAAAGCCAGAAGGCGCAAAACAACAACAACAAAACAACATCACACTTGCCTGCTCACAGCCAGTATCAGAAATACTACAAGACACAGAATGGAAACAGCTACCAAGGAAATACAGCCAGCGAGGTAGGCTTACTGTTTTTCACTTAAACACTAAAAATAATCTTTGTGTTGAGCTTTGTGGTGCATTCTCAGCCTTGTTCATGATGGTTACTGGATGATTTGTCATTTAAGATAACTGGAAAACTTTAACTTGTTAATCACATGCACCTTTTTTCTTTACACAGCAGTGGTGCAGGATCATAGGATCATAGATTACATTGGTTCATTAAATCTGATTTGTAGCCTGTGATATTGAATCCTATTCAAAATAGAACTTTGCATCTTTAAAAGCCGTTTCACCATAATGTTGAACTGATTTCACAACATCAGCCTTACTAGTTGGGACCTTATAATGCAGATCATTATCCTGATTGTGTCACAACCAATCACACTTTATTTGCTTAGTTCATCCCTTTTTAGTTCATCAATGTATGAGTCTTTGATGACGACAAAATGTTATTAACCCAGGTTTTTTTTCTTGTTTTGAATGGTAATGAAATTTTGTGTCTAAATTTTGGTAGTTTATGTGCAGGTGGATGGATCAGCTTGTTCTTCAAGGTTTTTTTCTACCCAGTGTTGAGCTTCACATCTGCTGTGACAGGTGTGGTTTATATCAGGTAAAGCATGCACTGGATTTATCTAACAAGACTCCATCATGCACGACCTCATCAGAAGAATCGGGTGTTTACCTTGAGGTCACACACTGGTGGTTGTATTGGCCGTTAACCGCTGAGCACTGATGGCGGACCTCAGGCATGCACGTGCTTCATGGAAGTCCCCTTTCCTTCCAGCAGGCGGAGGGCCGATGACGTCGGCTGAACGGCCTCACTTAGCCAAAGGCCGTACACTCCTACTTGTACGTTAACTGCCCTCTCTGGTGCTCAAGGATGTAAAAATAGCTGTTTAGCAAGAATCCCAGTCATGTCTGGCTAACAAAGACTGATTTATACAAGTTGCGGCACTAAGCATAGAGACGCTTTTGTCCCTCCCCTCCTTCTCCTTCTGCAGACCTCGTCACCAAGGCCATGAGTGCCAAAATCTCTGACGCTCTTGACACTCCTGTCTTAGAACAGCCTTTGTTCAGCAATCTTAGGGAGTCGATAGCGGTCTAAGGGAAGCACTGTGGTCTCCAAAATTGCGTATTTGTTTACTGCATTTGAGTCAGATCGCAATGTCATGGAAATATTTTGTAGTTTTTCTTTATTGAATTTCTGCGTCAGCAAATACAATTATTTAATATTCAGGTATTTACCCAAATATCTGAAAATGTCACATGCACTTCCTGAAATTAATTCCTTAAATGTGGTCCACCCTTCAAACCCTTAATATGTCAGAAACCTCACACTCTTTTCTCTGACTTAGCCTCAAAGTTGAAACATCTCTAAATCCTCTGTGCATACTGACACAGGAAAACTCCTTGTTGAAATACACAAGATCCTTCATTCATATTTACACTTGAAGTCATTTCAATATTGTGGACTTCCTCACAGCAGATTAAAATAGTCTCTGATATTGCTCTATGTGAAGAATTTCATGTATATTCTACCTACCACATGAACTCTACGTGACATTACACCACCTGATGCATCATTATTTTTAATTTCTTTTTTCTTCATACATTTTTCTCTCCTCCCTCAAGGCATCCTTATTCCTTTTAATAAGTCTGCTATGAAAAGTACACAGATCAATACTGACACTCTGGGTACTGCTGTATGTTTAATTTCCTGCTGGAAAGAGTTTCACTGTGTGAAGCTAATACAAGGCTCTTTTTTAAAGAATGAAAAAAAAAGTTTTTATTATATCAACTGACCATAAAAGGTGGCTTTTCTGTGTAATAATAAAATGGAGTCTGGTGGAGATTTCTGGCAGATTAAACAACAGCACATACTATTTTTGTTCCTTTTATCACCAAAATCTTGACCTTCTCTCCCTCCATCCCGCGCCCCGTCACTCCTTTGCTCTATTCCTTGAACTGTGTTTTTCTGAGTAACAAACAGAGAAGCTGTCCTAGTCAGGATGAGTCAGTGCAGCTGGGGTGCAGGTCATTTACCCACAGCCCACTCAAATGGGACAGATGGCTCAGCCACTCGCATGCTGCTACATGTTAACTATGCATTCGGTGCTAAGCTAATGCAAAGGCGTAGCAGTTGAAATGGAGAGAGCTCAGCTGATCTATGTATGCACAGATCTATGTAAAGGTAAATATGTAACAAGTGGTGTAACTATATCAAATGAATGTCAGTGTGATTGAGTTAAAGTCATCAAGGTACTGCAACTACTTTGACTTCTGCTTGTAATTGGACAGACACTGTCATTATTGTCACTTCGTACATTTTAAATTGAGATCTAGCACAAAGGATCGTCTCCTCTGTTCACACTCAGAAGATCACAGCTGTCCTCATTGTGTATTGATCTTGACTTGTGAGGCTGATTACTGTGAATAAATAATCATTTTTTTCCACTTGTTTATTCCTTGTTTTATTCCAAGTCAAATACAAATAACAAGTGTACAAGTATCTAATGTTGAAAGGAAGTCCTGTATTCCCGTGATAGACCTGTGATCAATATCAATAGAAAATTTGTCTGATAGAATGTTCAATAATTTCACTGATCTCCGTGAGAAAAAAATCAGGAAGAAAACCCCTGATCCAGAACCTCAAGGCATTCTGAGGGATGTAGGCAGAGGAAGGGCTTTAGCCTCATCTAGTTTCAGCTTTGTACAGGGGGTTCTCGACTTATGCCCGTCAATTTTCACTGTAAGTCAGAATTAACCATTTTTAACCCTAATTAACCCTTTTCATCGGCATTACGCTAAGATTTTTGGTACCTTGAACGGCAGCTTCCTGGCCAACTAGTTCCCGCATGAAATTGGTTTTGATGTTGCAAATGCCTTACGTTGGAAGATGGGATAATGCTTTCGTAATAAGTTTATGGGAGATGGCCACGTAACCACGAAATGCCGTTGCTCGAGGATGTTGTAAACCGAGGGCTTCCTGTGTTGGGAAGTTGAAGAATTAAAGGACAATTCTGTTTTATTTGACCTGTATCTGTACAAAACAGTATATCCTGGTGAAGGAGCACAACCCTCCTACAGCGTTTGGAATAGCTAAGGAAAGGTGTGTGTGTGTGTGTGTGTGTGTGTGCGTGTGCGTGTGCGTGTGCGTGCGTGTGTGTGTGTGTGTTCGCCTGTGTGCGCGTGTTTCCATGTTCTCTGTGCAGATGGCTTGGCTGTGTGCATATGCAGCACGTATAGGACAGAAGTGATTACAATCTGTAAAGCCGTAGGTTGCTGAGGGTTTCTTATGCAATACCTTTGAATCATGAAAGCTTTTCTGTTTCATACAGAAAATGATCTGAGACCCTTCAACATGGAGTGTTAGCAATCTGCTCAGTGTCCTCTTTAACTCGTCTACAATTGTCTTTGGTCCGTTGCGCTTAATGTGCACCTGTATTAATGCTGACAGGCACACAGTTAAAACAGAAATGACTCTGATGTCACAACAGAAGTGTTATCGAGACAACACACCTGTCTGTATCCTGAAGAGAAGAGTCTTATGTAACGTTCCAACTGCTGCAGAAATGTAGAAGCACACAGGCCGGCCTCGCTATCATTTACCGTTACAGATATGGACGAGTTTAAGTATGCAGTTTAACAGCCTGTGATGACAGTACATTCGCATTAGCAATTAGTGCACTTAGAGGCCTTTTAGGCTGCATTAAGCTATCTAAACCATGAAGCACAATTAGCCTTTTAAGTGCAGTAAAACTGGAATTGGTGGAGCTTGAGTGGCATTGGCAGGGCAATTCTCTAGCAACTAGTTTCATATATTTAGTCTAAAAATTAGATTAAGTCTTGTAGTCAGAGAAGGATAGAGCTATAGCAGCTGCAGGCTCAAACACAGAGCTCAGTTTCACTGTATATTTGTATTAATTGAAGTCCTGTCATGGCTTTTAATCAGCAAACTTGGGTGTCATACTATGTCAGTCATTTCTTAACGTCTCTGATTATGGACTTTGGTAACAAGCAGTACAAGTCTTATATGGGAAGGCAATGGCTTATTTAATGCCGTCTAGCTGGGAAAGGATTAAGACACTGAAATGTTGCACATGCAAAAGCTAAGGATCTGTAATAAGAGCCTAATGCCTTCATTAATACTAGCCATTTATCTAATAGAAAGAGTTTGTCACATTCATTAACTTGTTCGCTTATTTTCCGGGTTGGCTGAGGGGAAGACGAGAAGAATGATACCACAACAATTGGCACAAAGTGTGTGTTTGCTGAGGGTGGTTTGCACGACTGTTTCTTGGCTGTGTCTTCATATTTGAGACCAGGGTTTTCCCTGGGTTTCTGGAGAGGTGCTGTGGTGGCATTTACTAAAGAGAGCTGGAAACAAACTGCTTGGCTACTTACCAGAAGTTCTGTTTAGTTTGCTGTAACGTCTGGACGTCTGGAGGCACCAGCCAGCTGAGTTACTGTATCGTGTCGATTCCTCGCTCACGATCTCTGACGGTTAAAATTCTCCAGACTCTTTTTTTTTTTTTCTTCTTCTTTTTTGAGCTCATCACCCATGGTGGTCATAATATCTGAGTGTTTGACAGATTTTCTCCACCAATTTTCATTTACTGGGAGACGCTCTGAACTAGTTTTTACTGTATGGCAGCAGAACACCCGAGTGAAACATTCTTTATAGAGACATCAGTCTGCTCATCAAACTTTGTCAAGACGGTGAATACACATTTACCCAGAAGTTAAACTATTCTACAAAGAGACATTATCAAGGTGTCTATTTCCTATACTGTTTCTATGTTGGAGTAAGTCTTGGGACTACTAAAGGAAGTTTGAGTTGCAGGGCACCTTGTAATGTTATGTCCACCTGTTGTAGAGTTTGAAGCTTTCTTTGTGGAACTGCATCAAACTGTCCCTCTTGCATGTTCTGTCCCTGTTGACGCACTTCACCTACTTCTCTCACCCACCTTTTCCTTTGTCGTGCTTCCGTGGTGTCGGGTCAAGAGGCTTCTGACGGCAGCGTGACTCCACTCACTTGGCATGTCC
>OOFC01008856.1:8169-26698 GCA_900323345.1 Pseudochromis fuscus
GATTTTTTTTTTAAAAATTTTGTTTTTTTTTTTTTTTTTTTTTTTTAACCTGACTGTACTAAGGTATCTAAGATGTCGAGTGTGATTGTGTGCATACACGTCTTGGCTCGTTCATAAACAGAGCTTGCAGACAGGTTGTTTTTATTTTTTTTTTGATGTGTGAAGCAAGTCAGGGAGACCTGTCAGCTTGACGACTGTGTTCGCTGACTGTGGTAGATTAGCAGGTGTGTTTTTATCCTTTAAAAAATAATTAAATACTCTTCTGGTGCACTGAAATGTTGGTTCAGATTTTCATGGACAAATGTTTGTGTGTTTGTGATAGACTGGGCGCTCTTTCCACTGTTCTGTTGGCCACCGTGTGTCTGGCACTACCACACACTTGCCATATTCGTACAACGATCATACAACATTCATTTCATGTCTTTTTTTTTTTTTTTTGTTTATTTCAACCTCCTGCAACTACTCAACAGTATCATTTCATTTTACATACAAACATCATGCATCCGTTGATTTATATACTGTAAACTCAATAGGATGGGATCATTCTTTTTAATGTACACCGTATATAAATGTACAATGTCTATATTTCTATGGTGCCCTACAACAATTTGTATCAGAAATGGTCAATAAAGAGAATTTTCTTTGTCATTTTTTTGGTCAATTGTGTCCATATTGTTACAAATTTAGGAAGTAGACAGACAAAAGTTACATTTCATTTGTATCTTTTATTCAACAGCCTCACTAAGTCTATCTCAAAGCAACAGTAGTACAACAGTCTGAAAGGGAAACTTGATAACAGTGCTGCCAAAGTGACGTTTACATCAGTAGTTCCTGTCAAGTTTCACCTGAAGTTGGAGCCTTCATGCAGGATTCACCAGGAGGTTCACCAGAGCAAACCAGTCATCTGATCAATTCAAATAGTTAATGGTTCATGATAAAACATCTCGAGATGATGATGCATAGAAAATAAACAGTGGGATGCAAAAATAACCGGGGGAGCACCGAGGAACAGTCAGGTCCAGGTCCAGAAGTGTCGCACATCAAGTATTTTTGTATCTGCTCACACTGGAGCACCTCTAGATGTCATACCTGATAACATCACAGGTCTGAGCATTAGCTGCTCTGTACAATACATGAACTGTTGAACTCATTCAGGACAGTTAGAGTTCTACAGTTTACATTCACAAACACAAGGCAGGTCAAGGTCAGGAAAGGTCAGAATTCATGAAGAAGAAAGAGTAAAGTTTCCTGAGTGCCTGACACAGTCAGAGCTGTGGTATTCATCCGCACAGATTCTTCATCTGGAGGTACATTTGTTGGTGCCATGCCTTCTAGACAGGACATATTTTGGGCACTAGTCACAACTCATTTTGTGGATGAGAGGAGGTTGGTGTTATTTACTTTCATATCAGGCTCTTCATGCCATTGATAAGAGTCAGAGGATTTGGCTAAACCGCGAAAAGATGTGAATCTCGTGGCAGCTCGTTTAATCCTGTCAGCAAATTGAAACCAAACAGGACTGTTCAAGCTTTTCACAAAAAATGAAACTGAAATAACATTTACCAGCCTGATCTCACAAGCTCATTCTAACTTTGTCAATGTGAATGTTTGAATTTAAAACTCTCTTCAAAGTGGTATTGCAATATTTCATGTCAACAAATCACAATTTGTTAAAGCACTAGAAGCATTTCATCAAAGCCTTATTTGTTTCTAACACGCTGTAAAAACTCCCTCCAGGGTCTGATCACAGCCCCAGAGAGCAGCAGCAGCAGTGCTGAGTTTTAACTAGTGCACAACATTCATACGCTCACCACAGCAAACCTAAAGTATAGTTGGCACAAATGCCTACTGCAACCCACAGGAACATAACTGCTCACCACATCTCGCCCACAACATGATGAATGTAAACAACAGAGTAAACCTACAGTAACCTGTATTCTCCACCTCAGTACTGTCACGAAATACCACAGTAAAAATAGATCTGAATAAATAATTTCAAATAAATAAGTTGAAGGTACTGTTAGGCACACAGGATTGGCTTCAGAACTTCATGAATCCAGAGTCAAATCTGTACATGAAACAAGAAATAGAAAAATGCTGATTGTTGTTGATGTACTCGGAGATGACAGCAGACGGAGCAAAGAGAAACTAAAAAGTTTTGTGCATGATTCTGTGGCTGAAGATCATCTCCACTCTCCACAGTGTTACCACCATCATGCGTTGACGTCTTTGGTCAGAAGAGGGCGTCGCTGCTGATAACCTCTGGCCCAACCTTGAACAATCTGAAGACAAAATACAATGTGAGAGCAGTCGTATAAAAAGGCAGATCAGAAGTGTGACATTGTTTCCAAAACTAATTGCACGGCTGCACATCAGACAAAATGTTTCTTTGTGATTTGGGTGAACTGACCCTTTAACGACACTGATGGACATGCATTGTTGAAATTTGTCCACATCTTCGCAAATGAGAAGAAAAACTTATTGAGCTACTTTGACATGGTTAACACTGCAACACTGCCACCTAGTGTTAGTCAGGACTCAGTACAAGACTTAAACTAAATGTCAAACAAGAAGTCTTTAACCATTTAATCCATGTTTAAGATTCACTAATGCAGGAACACTCAGTAAGTACTAAATCTTGTTTTCATGTGTCTGTAATGGTAAATCTGAAGTGTGAGTTGTTCTCAAATATGATGGAAAAAAACTCAAACATTAGTTGGAAAAATAAGGATTTTTCAAGATTTATTGAAAGAACTTTGTGAGTAGTTCACATACAGTAAATTTTATTTATAAACTTGAGCATTTGAACCACCAGCAAACTAGAAAATCCTGTTTTGTATGAACCAAAACACTAATTTCAGGCAATCTTGCACAGAAATAAAATAAATTTGACCCCTTAAATAGAACTGAAACCAGCCATCAGCTGCCTTTGTGAGAGATTTACAACTAGCAAATAAAGTTAGTGACGCTACCTTTGCACCATATTACAATTTTTACTATGGTTCCTGCAGCTATGTTTCTATGTATAAGAGGAAGTGTTCAACCAATTGAGGAACTGCTGTCGCAACAGCATGAGTGAGAATGCACTCTGTGAAAACAAGCTGACAGTAGGCACACTGAGGGAAAAGTGGTTGGTGGTATTTATATGTGGCTGCATAAACTGACCCAAACTTATAAATGTCAGAAGTTTGAAAAACACTAGTGCATCATACCCTTGTGTCCTCCTCTCTCCACAGCATTTCTTGTTCAGCTTCATTCAGCTCCTCTGAAGGATCATATGTGTAGACCGGTAACAGCTGATGACGAAGTCTGTCAATTCTGAGGGATGAAATAAAACAAATGGTTAATTTACTGAATCAAACTGAGATGCAGACACTAAAAAAAGCCCATATATGTAGTTTAGTCTTACCTCCTTTTCCTACGAATATACATAACCTGAAACAGACAAAGTGTAAAGTATTAGACAGAGCTATCAATTTTTAATTATCACAAAGTATTTAATTTTTCCATGAGTTCGTAGCATCTGTGCAGATTCCTACACATCTGTCGGGGTAATCAAAATAACACTGAATCTAGGACAAGTGAAACCAAGTCCAGATGCCCTTGATTCAGGGTTATTTGGTTATTCACTGAACTGTAGCATTTCCTGACAAGTCATCCAGCTAACCACTCACCACAGCTGCAGCTATCCCAATAACAGTTATGAGAAGAAATATCACCAACACATAGCTGACCACCACATCCCCATCATTGGTGGGAGGGGTCGGTGTAGTATTGTTCATGTTTAGATGCCTGTTGACACAGCGGGGCTGCCTGTGCGGGGCCTTTACAAGCAGTCGGCCCGCTCCCTGTGACAGTCACAGTGCTGAGGCTCACTCCTCAAACTGCCCCCCTGTTGTTTATGCCTCATCCTCGTCGTTCATGTGACTCCCACATGGTATCAGTGCTCTCCCTAATCAGCGAGAAATCTGGGGAAACACGGAATGAGAAGAATTTTCACACAATTACCAGCCTGTCAAGCACGATGAGAGATCACAGAGCAGGGGATAAGTTGTTACATTAAAAAAAGTAACATTCAAAGGGACCGATTCAACACAACATCACCAATTACTGTCTTGTTAGCAAGCTGTGTTTTTAATTGCAGTTGGTTTTACGAGTGTGTCTGAGACAGGGGGTCCTCCCTCACAGCGTTAGTAACCTAGTCTAAATTATAACCTACCCACTGCTGTCAGTTAACTTTAACGGTTAAAAGCTCTGCACAGACGTGACAGCTATCAAACTAGCAGACAGCGTCACTAGCTACACAAACAGCGACCGTTAGCTGCACCGGTTCAGGACAAGTTGCGTAACAGCTCAGAGTAGATAAGGAGACTGCTCTGTGTGAAGCTGAGATTCACTTCTAACCAACTAAACTGGGTCAGTTTGTTATTTTTAAATGAATTCAAGTAAACTGGGACTCACTGTGCAGCATGCAGACCTTCCCCTCCAGTTACACTGTGTCGTGTTTGGTTTGGCTGCAGCTTCACTTCCGCTAAAGTGTGCGTCCTTCAAAATAAAAGCGCCAAGATCACACGGTTTACATGTTAGAAATTAAATTCCTTATTTTCTGGCAGTCTGTCAGTGTGGAAGCCCTAAAAGGACATAATTTTTCATTTTTAATCAAAATTCACCATTTAATTTCATTTTTATTTTATCCGTTTTGTCAAGATAACAAGTTAATTTTAGTTTTTCTTGCGATCACAAGTTATTTTTCTCGTTATCTCTGGAAAACAAATTTTGTTAGTAGGATAATTTTTCATGCTATCTCGAGTAAAAAAAGATCCATTTGTTATCTCGAGAAAGCAAGATAGATTACACGGAAGCCCTAAAAGGACATGACTGAATAAATTTTTATTTTCTCTGTTTTGCTGTGATAATGGGTTAATTTCAGTAATTTTCTCAAGAATTTCAGTATTTTTTTATTATTTCAAGAAAAAAACAAACATGTTTTTTGGATAATTTATCTTGTAGCTCAAGAAAATGAGATAAGCTATATGGAAGCCCTAGAAGGACATGATTAAACACAATTTCATTTTCTCCACTTTGCCATGATAAGTTAATTTCAATGGTTTTCTTGAGGTCTTGAGTTATTTTTTGTCATCTCAAGAAAACAAAAAAATAAGATCAAAGATAAATTATCCACACTGCCTATAATTAGCCTGATATGAATGTTAAAACGTAAAAATACAGAGTAAATACAATGATGTTCTGATATTTGTATTACTTTTTATTAGTTGTAAATACACTAATCAGATTCACAATTGTCATCAGCAAACAGCCTGATGTGCCTGGACTGTGGAAGTGTTCAGTTCAGCTGTGTGGCTTCGTTGTTCGCTGAGGCTTTTAACAGAAATTGCTGTGAACTGAGTGCAGAGAAAGTCCTGAGCACTTGATGGAGCAGTTGGGAAAATCCAAGTTTGATTATGTGCAATTGAATCTGATGAGACAGACTGACAGATCTTCACAGACAGCTTCATCACTGTTCTCCTCGGGCAAAGGAAAGCAGGAGAAACGTTTCCTCTTCAAGCTGGAGAAGAATCCTTTAACACCGCTCTTCTTCTTCTTCTTCTTCACCGACTTCTGAAAATCAAAAGTGTTGTTCATGCTTTTACCAGCTTTAAAGAAATGACTTCATGCAGAGTGGAAGAGAATTTCCTCCCAGATGTTTGCAAGGAATTTGTGCTCACTACGTCACAGTCCACAGCTGGGCTTGTTTTGACAGTATCAATGATGGACTCCAGTTTCATCCCACTGTCATAAAATATGGCTGAATTACTGACAGATTCCAGTACGAGGTTGTGGTCGGTCACATCGTCTGGGAACTACACAAACACACAGAGTCAATGATGGTCCACAAAATCAAAACACCAGTTCAACATGAGAGCGAAGCACTGGCTCTCTCACAGATTATCGCTGCACTGCTTGGTGGCCTTGGTCTCCTCATCTGTCAGAATCATAATAACATCAGGTTTATGGGGGATCCACAGGAGGATTCACATCTATGAGAGTTTCCACAGGTATAAAAACACAAATAGTGCCTTGTGAAGTTTGTTGTTTAGATACTTACAGGAGGAGGAGAAATCCTAATCAGCGTTTGTGTCTGCAGGGTTTTAACTGCTTGACTTGGTTTCAGGAGCTCCACTTTCATTTCTAGGATAAATAAACACCTCTATGTCCATCTTCAAATTACACAAGACATAAATCAGTAAAGTAATCCACAGTGCTGAAATACAGATTTCTTCCTGGGTTTTCAGTAGCTATTTGCTGTGAATGGATGGGCAGGATTTCACTTGGGGTTATCCTGTTTCTAAGATCCAGCTAAAGCATTTCCTTCAGTAACTCTCCAATCAGCTGCCTCCCAGCTGTTTTCTCCATGCAGGCCAAACTAAAATGTAAAAAATAACCTCCTGACTCACAAAAAGAAAGTATTGTGGTGGTATTTCTGCAGGCAGCATCTACTCAACAACCAACTCATCCAAAGAGGAAATTTGGTAGCATCTGGTTTCTATCGGCCTGATGCCTTCTCTGATATCTAACAAAAACAAGTTATCTTTACATCATACTTAACAAAACATTTTCTAACTAAAGATTGTTCATGTTTGGCCTGTGAGGTAAAAAGATGTTCATGTTACTGTAGCTTAAATGTCCAGTGCATGAACAGGTAAGTTTGTGGTGATAAAGATTCATCCCATTGTTCAGAAGTCTCTGAGGAAGGTCACCCAGGAGGTCGATAATGAAACACAGCTGAAGACAAAACACAGTATAAACAATTATCGACTGCTTTGTTGTTTTTACCCAGAATTATTTTATTTTTTATCAAACATTTTATTGTTTTTACTCAGCATTGTGTTGTTTTTACACCCATCTCACTGGGTTACTCAGTTCTCAGTAAAAACAATCCAGCATTTTTTAGGGAGTGTCAACAACTATCGGATGGATCGTCATGCACTTTAGTACACGCCTACAGAAATATACAATTTGTGTAACATTTGTTATTTGTACAAAGATTCCTTTCTGATAAATTAATGACCCATACTGTTCATATTTGATACCTTCACAGTATAGTCACTTCATAATAAGTGTCTATAATATTTTTTTAATTCTGTTTGGAACTTATCAATAGTCTTATCTGTCAATAATTCATGGATGATTAGTCCTTAATTTTTATTTCAGAGAGCAGTGAGAGTGTCCAAATACAGTCTATGCCACACTACGAATAAAAAGTTAAACATCAATATGTATTTTGGAAATCTGTTTGGAAACCCTTTATTTGTATAAACTTTATTAACAAGAAACAGGAACTGCAACGTTGCCATGGATACAGCGATTTACACACTGCGGGGAGCAACGTTATTTCTGGTATGTACTTGTTTACATTTTGAAAAATAAAGTTTGAAGGAACCACTGACTGTTTGTTTTTGCTTTGCACTGTTGGAAAGAGTAACAACTATCACCGGGTCACTGTGATACCGGAGAAATCTGGAAAACTGGAGGATTTCCCCGCGGTCACACTCACGTCCTGTTAAATATCAGACGTCTTTAATTTTTTTCAGACGTGTTTTCTACTCATGGAAATAATTCTGACATTGTTGTCTTTTCGTTTTTAACAGCTAATTAATGAAGTTAGACCTGCACGTGACGGTTGTCTGCATAAACAAGTTGAGGGGTCTTGAAATCAGCCAGGCTAGGACACCACATGCCTGAATAAAAAGGTAAAATCACTATTTAGATGTAGCTTGAAGACAAGTAAGTTAACAAATTCATCAAGTGCTTGAATTAGTAACTGTTAACGAGTATTTATTATACAAGATGATATTGTTATGGTTGATGTCAGCGTGCTGAGGATCAATGTTTATGTCCGTGGATATTTGCTACCTTGTTTTGTGTGTTAGCATTGTGATGTGGACTGTGTGTGTGTGTGTGTGTGTGTGTGTGTGTGTGTATTCTTCTAACATTTATTGCTGCTAACCATCTGGATCCCTAATGTGTAAAATTAACTTTATTCACAACGTAGCATTAGTATCTGAATCTAAGGAGAAAGTAAGAGTCTGTTTTTAAACAGAGTGAAATGCTAATCTCTCTGAGCACAGGGCTACCATAGTACTTATAAAATGCAAAACAAACATGAAAACATTTGGCCAAAAGACCATCAGACCATCCACGTTGATTATTTTTAATGAGAAAATTGTATTTGCTTTAATTGATTTTAATACTTTCTGATTTTTGATTTGATTTCATTGTTACTCAGTTCACAGAGAAAAATGTCTAATTATTATTTGGTGTAATCTGCCTTTAAAAGAACATCAGCTTAATGTTTTTCGAGGTATTCGGCAGGTCTGGGCTTCAGTACAGTCTTTCAGATCCACTAGATTCTTTGCTCTTAGAGAAAGAAAAGTATTAAAAATGCCCGACCTTCAAAGCAGTATTCTTGGAGTGGTGTAAAAATAAACCAGCGATCGCACCGACCACGTCATGCCTCCCCGGGAAAAGTGGAAATCCAAGCAGCATCTGGGCCATTAACACACCAAGAGACCAAATGTCAGTGGCCTCATTAAATGGCAGGTCCAATGAATTTCAGGAGATCTGAGTGTGGAAGGAGAGCAACACACATAATGATGAACACTGACAACATCACTACAAAATAACAATGGATTACTCTAAATAAACTTTTCTTTCAAAGGGGATTTTTGTCTACATTCTGCTGTGTGGACAGTGAAATTGAACCATTTCTTTGTTTTAAGAAAATATGTCAAGTGCTCTTTGCATGAAACAAGAAATGAGCAAAAACACTCATTGGAAACAGAACTAAAATGTTAGCAGGGTGGGAGTGTAGAGCTGTAAACCCACTTCACCATATTAATAACTGAGGGGAAACTTGAACCCAAACACTTGTAACAAAAAGCTCTAAAGGTCTCACCTGCACCAAAGCCTCTGAACACTTAGTCCTGGTCTGGCTTCTCCTGTCTGCAGAGTTAGGCCGAAGTCTATGAGGTGATCCACCAGCATGAAGGTATCTAGATTCAGATCTGTATGGATCAGTCCAACACCTTTCAGGGCGTTTAATGCTGTGGCCATGTGTGAGTAAAGTCAACCACAGAGAATGAAGGATGGTTCAGAGAGGTAAACCAGTAGTGTTAAACTTGCTCTGCCATCCTTACATCTTTGATGATGCTCCTTATATCATTTAAATGTAAATTAACCCATTTTGTCTTTGACATATAATCACGAGGGTCATATCTAGCATCTCAAACACGATGAAGGTCTGAGCAAGTGTGTGGGACCATTCGTGGCGTCTGATGATGTCCAAACTTTCCAGTCTGAGTTTAAATGTCTTTGTCTCAGGACCTTTACAGCCACAATGTCCCCAGTGTCCCGTTTAAGACATTTGACTACATGTCCATAGACCCCATGTCCCAGAACTTTTAGCATGTAATCGTTTTCTGAGATTATCCAGGGGTAATTTGCCATTTCTGCAAAGAAAACTGAAAGTGTAAATATAACCCATTTGATAACTTACATTTAACCATTTATCAGGACATTTGAATATATATTCTTAGGTCCCAAGTAACAAGTTTACTTCAAATAAAATGGTAGATTTTTTTGGAAATGCTTGTTGCAATAAGGCAGAGTTACATCATTAAAATCTTTGAAGGGATATTTGATCCGATCATATCACAGTTTTTCGAACTTAAAAAAAAAAAAAATCCTGTTGGAAACAATTTGTTTTTTTCTTTTATGATTATTCCTCAACTTGTTATCCAGACATTTTGAGTTTACTGATACAGATTAAAGTGAATTTGTGGCTTAATATGTTCTACGTTAGGCTAGCTGCCACAGCCAGGTTCACACTGGTTAAATAGACTGTGTTGCTCAGCTTTACCCAGAAAAAACAGATAAAATATAGCAAGTAGCCAAAACATACACTAAGATACAGAAGTCATAAATTAATTAAGTTACAGATTCACTCAATCGCAGAAGCTTTGATGTAACCAACATGAGGCTACACAGTGTTTTTACCTTTTTATTTAAAGCAGTAGTCACAGTTATTGCACAGTCACTCGATCACCACTAGATGTCACTAAACATATGTGAGATTAAAAAACAGAAGCCATCACTTATCTTTGCCTGTATACATGTTGGTTACTGAGTTAAAACTGACTTGCATGTTAATTCCACACACTACAAATTGAACTTATTATCAGTCAGTTGAAAATAAACCACAGCCTAGTGGACCAGAAAATAACTGCAGCCTTCAGGTCTTCTTCCTCAGATTACTTTAATTTGACAAGCGCAGGTATATCCTCTAAATATAGATGTTTCCAGGGAGATTTAATTTCTCTGAGCGGGTATACGGTGTAACCACGGCAGGAGGAAGGAGGGATCGAGGCTGCTTTATTTAATCAAAGCAAAAAGGAAGAACAGGAAGGGAAAAGGTCTCCTGTTGTCAATCCAAACTCATGGAGGAGGTTGTTCAAGTTAAATACACATCAGGATGAAGTCATGTGTATGAAAAAATATAATTTCTGTATAGGAGCACTTGTGACTTTTTTTGGGGGGGTGCGACAAACCATTTAACATGACTGATAATAAAAAGTTGTGCAGCAGTGTGTGACTGGGGCTGATGAAATAAACAGTCTGTGCTGATGGCAGTTTAATTATATCCTCAGTATAAAGTCATTGCTCGTTAGATTCAGACCAAAACCAGCATCCGGTTAATCTGCTTCAAGGCATTTGCTTCTCCGGCGACCTCATCTCCCACAAAACAAACACCTCCTCTCTTCGCCCTGGTTGTGTTAGATGCTGAGTGGCTCTGGCAGGACGCTTTGTTGCACTGAGAGTTGAAAGGGCAGCACTGCAAAAAAAAAAAAGAAAGAAAGATTCCCCCTGATTTAACTGAGGGGTGATTTTACTGATTTGCTAAAATTAGTGTTTTCATTTCTTTATGTGAGAAACTGAGATTAGATCATTACCTCTGTTGCACTGTTGCTGGATGAAGGCAGATGGTGCTGTGTCACATGCTTTTAATTCAGGCTGCATTAGCGAAGCAGTGGTAATGCAAAGACTCTGATGGTTATTAACTGGAAAACTAACACAATCAGGATGAAGCTCTTAAAAACAGACAAAATATTGTCATTTTGGATTTTGTAATTATTGTGTTTGTGATACTCTCATGCTGATGAACCATCTTACAGCAACAGTATCTTCACCTTTCCTACCAAGTGTCCTGTGCTTTCTGTCTGTGTCTTAATAAATGGATTGAAAGATCTGGATTTTACAAATTTTGTCCAGTAGCTAAATTGAATTGAATAGATCAGTCATAACATAGAGAGATTCGCCATTGTTTTTCCGCATAAAAGCCATGTATGATCATTTCCAAAATATTTTTCACTTATTAGAAGAAACTGTTAAAATGAAAATTAATCAGAATTTCACAATTAATTATAAAATGCAGTATTGGTTATGAAGTTTTAAAGGCATTTGTTTGTTAACATATATCTTGTGTAATTATGGAAGTTTCACCACTAAAACATGAACTAATGTGTTATTTTTTTCACTTTTATTGGTTTAAAAGTGTAAATATTCTTTATTAGACATTAAAAAGCCCAAAAATCAAGATCCTGTGTAACATTAAAGCTACAAACTGTAATGTAAATATGGAAAATTGTTGTATTTATATGTATCCATTATTTCACAGTATTTTTTTACACCCCAGCTGCCAGGAAATTACACTTGCTTTGTGTGTCTGTGTGTTCACAATGGTTGTGGCCTTTGTGTTGTCCTACTGAGAGAACACTTTGTAACAAAAGAGTGTATAAATCAGCAGGTGAGCAGATCTTTCCTCTGTACTTGAAACAGTGGATGAGTCAGTGGGCCTGTGAGGCAGCCAAAGGACAAAAACACTCCCTCCCCCCTCCCCTGCAGTGTAGTGCAACGTGGGCGTGTTTTACAATTACACAGGCGACGCCCCCTTTTACCATCTGCTCTCCTTATTGGCTGAAAAGTAGATGTCACATTTGGGGCTCTCCCCATTTTTGAATCGCCCATATTATTTCAGAAATTTTAATTTATTTTTTTTACTATTAAAAAAAAATCAAATATGGTTCAAACAAACATCCTGTGCTGGTGAAACCGTAAAAATAAAAGTGACCCACTCCCACCTGCAGATGTGTGGTACATCTGTCAAAACTCCCCTCAGCTCATGTGGCCATTGTTGGGAGGGGGATTTAAAAAAGTTGCATTAGCTCATTGGTTTCCTTGCCTCCTATTTCTGTCGTCCATTGAAGGGAAAAGCTGGGCCATCCCCTCGGACGCGCGCCTGTGCTGTGGAGCTCCCCCTTGCTGCGTGCATCGTGATCTAGTGGATGCAGAGTCTTGCAGAGAACGCAGGGTCACCTTCTGTCACTGCAAGGGGAAATACTGAATAATTTGCAGCAGAGGCTATTGGGTAGTAGTGCACCTCAGCAGCAGCAGCAGCAGCAGCATCTCTGGTAAGTCAGTGTGTGTGTCTGCTCTGTGTTGATGCCACATTGCTGCACTGGGAAGACAAGCTCAGCATCCTTTTAGCAAACGGCGACGCAGGGATAAAGGAATCTCGCATCATTTCCCGTCATCTGGAAAATGTCTCACCCCCTCTGTGCTGCGATACCTACCAAGTACTGCAAATCCATCAGCAATACTTTCAGCTTTGGCGATTTTGAATTATGCATGCGTCATTTTACATGATGTACCGTTGTTTGCATACGCCAAGGGTGAAGATGACCATCTTGCATCACCTTGAATTACTACTGCACGCTATGCTCGCGAGTGTAACTGTATTATTGAGTCGTGTAGTTTAGGTTTTGATCTGTTTAATGTGCTGGCTTCCTTTCAGATCCTAGGGTGATGCAGGGTGTTGTTTGCACTGAGCAGCTTTTTCTTATTGCCAGGATGAGCAAATTTGACCTCAGTGTCCAGATTGTATTTGCAATACGTGCAGTCATCTGCTTTACTATTATCTGCAGAACGATCTGTCTCAAATAGCCACTGTGGCATCAAATAGTGTTTCCATGTTAAGTGCACTATATGGAGGATGGAGATGGTGGCCAAGGCTAAGGAACGATTGCCATTTTATGATTCTTTCCATGCGTCAAATGGGTAAACAAGACTGGGAATATGAGCTACGTCGATCAAAGAGGACGAAACCATCACTGCTTGATCTTTACAATGTTCTCTATCGGTGCAAATATATAGCATAGTAGTCAGGAATCGCCCAATTGTGTATTTGAGGATTTCTTGGTGAAATGGACGCGAATGTTAATGAGAGCCCTCCGCTCTGACGTTATGTAATTGGTTGTCACAGCGGAGCGAGG
This sequence comes from Pseudochromis fuscus, assembly GCA_900323345.1. Lineage (NCBI taxonomy): Eukaryota > Metazoa > Chordata > Actinopteri > Pseudochromidae > Pseudochromis > Pseudochromis fuscus. Next base: position 21,558 of record OOFC01008856.1, read on the forward strand.
AGCCATCTCTAGCGTCATTGTTTTCCCTCTGACAAACCAACAGCACCACAGAGGAGGAGCATCCTGTTTTCTACATGGGATTAGGTGCATGTGGTCCTTTTAATCATTCATCAAATCTGCTCCCGAGCTGAAATGCATCCAGGCTTACAGCTGACTGAAGTATCTCATAACCACATTTACGCGTTTGGCAGCAGACATGTTATCATATGCTGTGATGATGAGGAGGAGGAGGATGATGTGTTTAATGGAAGCTGAGGCGTCACGTTCCCAAACCCTGCAGCTGCTATCTTCCACCAAAACATCCTGCTCCTCTCCGCATGAGGATGCATGGCTAATTAAAGGGCTATTATGTGTGTTTTTTTTAATCCCATCCACCAGTGTTTGTTTGTAATGGTGGTGTAGCAGATGACAGACAGGTCGGTTGTGTGCGCCTCAGCTGGTTTTGGAGCTGTCCCTGGTGCTGAACTCACTGTTTGCTGGATTGCGTGTCTGTCAGCAGCCAAGGTGCCCCCAAGAGAGGCCGCCACGCGGCTGCAGAGAGGAGATGATGATACTGTCAGGGGGGGTAATCCAATTGTATTGCGGAAAGAGGACTCAAAGAGTACCTGCTATTTATTAGCAGACTCCTTACTCTTCACAGTAGAGACAAGTTAAACGTGTCTCACCAAGAACTCCTCAGCACTTCAGCAAAGGCAGAACATCTTTCAGTGTTAATATTTTTCATCTATCTATCTATCTATCTATCTATCTATCTATCTATCTATCTATCTATCTATCTATCTGTCTATCTATCTATCTATCTATCTATCTATCTATCTATCTATCATCTATCTATCTGTCTATCTATCTATCTGTCTATCTATCTATCTATCTATCTATCTATCTGTCTATCTATCTATCTATCTATCTATCTATCTATCTGTCTATCTATCTATCTATCCATCTATCTATCTATCTATCTATCTATCTATCTATCTATCTATCTGTCTATCTATCTGTCTGTCTGTCTGTCTGTCTGTCTGTCTGTAGCAGTGCTGAGATGAAAGTATTCACTGTTTCATTTGAAAAAGTCAGAATTAAACCATTTTCTGCTTCTTTCCTTCCTCTTTAATTATGTTGTGATCCACAGATGCTTGTTTCTGACTCAAATGTGTCCCCAGCACCAAATATTAAGCCTCGTCCAAAGCCTGGTATTAAATATGTTGATGGATTTTTTTAATCAGGTCATCCCTGATTTAAACATCACATTTAGATAGATTAAAACTATCTTTAATTTAGACAGTTTTACAACTATTTTAAAGTGTTAGTAGTTCTTACTGTTGTATTCAACATCACAGCAGTTTGGCTTCTTTGAATTCTTGAATTGAGTATCTAAAGAAGTTTTGTCAGAGTGGAGTGTTTGACAAAAGTATATTCATATACTGGCACTGTCATACAGATACAGATCAGATAATTTTATTAATAACACCAGAGGCAACTTGCAAGCTTGCATACAACTTACAGACATAGCACATACAATCAAAATAGGTAGATGAATAGATTAAAGTAAAATGCCAAGAAAAGTAATGGAATCAAGGATCTATAAATAGCAGAGGTTACTAATACTCACTGATAAGATATTAAAAACAGTGCAAATGTAAAAAGAATGAAATGATTATAAAGATTATGAGGATGGCAGAGGGAATATAAGATTTAAAGAAACAGGAAGTCTCAGACAGGTGGACTCACAGCTGAGCAGGAGAAGACAAAGCTGCTGTGGCTCAGGTGGTAGAGCGGGTCGCCTATGAATCGTAAGGTTGTGGGTTTGATCCCCGGCTCCACCTGTCCACATGTCAAACTGTCCTTGGGCAAGACACTGAACCCTAAGTTGCTCCCAATGGTGGCTAGCGATGGTCGGTAGCCATTGGTATGTGAGTGTGTGAATGGGTGAATGAGTTGCCTTGTAAAGCGCTTTGGGACCTAGCTTAGGTCACGAAAGCATCTACAACCATTTCAGAAAGTCTTTAACCCCAACAGCAGGACTTTCTCTCCTCTCTGAAGCTGTGTCTGAACGTGTGTCCTCCCTGACTTAATGTCTGCGCTACAATTCATTTTGTGTTTTCATGCTCGACTTGTTTTGTTGTCTGATTGTGGCGAGGCAGCGTCCTCCTCCTCGGGAAGTACGCCGTCTGAATTTAATTATGCGTTGCACTCATGCAACCACCGGCTTGATCTCTAGTTATCTTTAAAGGTTTAATAGAATAGCTGCATTGTGAATACTTTATGCTGCTGATAGCGGCTTCACTCAGGAAGTAAAAGCGTAATAGTTTCAGGAAGTTTTGCTAAAAGGTTTTGTTTGTTTTTAATCTGACTCCTCTGCACTTTGGTTTTGGTCATGTCCATAATAACCAACAAGGGATTAACATGTGCGTGGGATTCATGGGAAGCATTGCAGTTAAAGCTGTTGTCAGTTGGTTGTTTGTTCTTAATGTAAAATAGATAAAACGTGCTACTTGGTGAAGGATAAAGCTGAACACATTACAAGCCAATTAAAACTGATAAATTTAACTTGGCACACGACAGTATTGGAGATTTCTATTGGTCACATGAGGGCTACAGGAAACGCAAAAGAGGTGGGGGTCAGATGTGATTCTGTCTCTTTGTATCTCACATGAAAGGAGTGTGGTGTTTACTCATTGCGGTGACCTTTTTGCTGTTGTTAGTCTTCAGTGTTTGTGGAGCGTCATGTGTGAGAAAGAGATGACAATGTGTGAAATAGAGAGGCTGTTTTCTTTTTAACCTTCGATATAATGCGTGTGCCGCTGAACGGGTTAAAGGCGCCTGTTCCTCTGGTGAAGGAGGAGATAGTGGTGTCTGACAAGGTGTGAAAAAAGAGGCAATGCAAGAGGAACAGAGAGTCTGAAGGGCAGCCGGCGTGTCTCATTTCTCTCCCGGCCGAGGAGGACACACACGGGGAAGACTCCATCCTCGCTGGGAGATTTATGACGCTGGAGATGATCAAAAACATCTGCGGCACCTTTCACGTCACATGTGGTTGTTTTGTGAATCGATTTATTTCTATGACTAAACTAAAATCCAGAAATAATAAAATAATCAAATGATCTAATAACACTCAGTGAAGTACATATGGAGAGGTACTCGCTCTCCAGTCGTCTGCTCTGACAATAAGTGTTTCTATCAGGTTTACATTACCTGGTGGCTTTCATGCAGTGTCACCACAACATGTCAGCCTCCTCTGAATCATCATCATCATCATCATCATCATCATCATGGTTGTGTAGCTGTGGCTCACCCCGAGGCACAGCACAAACTCACTATGTGCCATGATCTTTTAGGGCAATTCAAAATGGAGTCCAGGTGCACACAGACACACACAGACACACACACACACACACTGAGGGTATGAATCACTGGAGTTTGGATCGATACTGGTGTGAATGGGGAAACATTGCCATCAATGGGTTTGTTGACGTGTTTATGCATGAAGCCAGTGAGTGCAGCAGCAGTCTCAGGTCATAGCTGTGGACACTAGAGGGTGTGTTCCTCATGGACATGTTCAGAGACGACTGGGGGGTGTATCTGAGACGTTGTGTTTGTTACTTGGCTGCATGTTTCTGGTGAGACACTTCACTGTGGGATGTACTGTGTGTAAGTGTGTTGCCAGAGAAACTATTATTTTCATCGTGGACCGGTTAGTGTGCTGATAATATTTAGACAACTGGTCTTCAGTATGTCAGAAAACTGTGAAAAATACCCAGCTCATTTCCCCATAACCCAGGATCATGTGTTATTTCTATGTTGTCAGATCAGTGTTTAATCCACTGTTATAAATGAAAAGAAGTGGTTCATACTTTCATTTTAGAAGCTGAAACCAGAAGGTTTTTCCCATGTTTGTTTGGAGAAGTACACAAACAAATATTCAGGTATGAAAATTGCTGCAGGTGAATTGTTTGTTGAACTAATTGACTAGAAAACACTGAATATTTTACATTTACAGTGTTTGTCCAGGTGATGTCTGTAAATGTGTTGTTGTAAAATCCCTACAATCTAAATTACCGTATTTTCCGGACTATAAGCGCACCTGTCTATAAGCCGCTGTTGAATTTATTCCAACAGTTTCATGTGGTCCACTCTGACCGGGTCTGATGTGACGAGGTTAAATGTATCGGCGGCACGGAGCTTGCTAGTTTGTAAAAAGCTAACGAGCTTCGTGCCGCCGATACATGAGCCACACCGGTGTTTAAGTTCAAAGCATCTGAAAAAAGTAGCGGCTTATAGTCCGGAAAATACGGTAATCATTTTACAGAACTAAGAAAACAAGCACGTATCAGACGCTACAAACAAGCTTTTGACTCAAAAAATAATTGAACTGATGAATAAAATAGTTGTTAGTTGATCTGCGACCTGTGCACTGATCCTTGCTGTGTTTCCTAATCCGAAGACTCTGCATCCTTTGGAAATATAAATAGTCATACGTATGACAAATGGAAAAACACCAGTGACCATGACTCAGCATTTTTTACATGCTGCCAGAGTGAGTTGGATGTGGCCGTCGTCAGAGCATCACATATAGCTGCCACGTCTCAGGTTGCTTGGTTTGATGTGTGGGCTGCTTCATCGCGGTTCTGCCTCAAATCCAGTCCATTAGCTGAGCTGCTCATCATGGTGGCAGGAGCTCGGCCCGGCACACAGTGGGCGAGAGGAGGGGTGCACGAAGAAAAAAGACTCAGACACACAAGATAAATTACTAAAACATAGATGCAACATTGTACACTGAATATCTGTGATTTAAAGCCAAGACGTGATGATATGATGTGTAAAGCTTTAGTATGAACAGCGTCCTCAGATGCTTTTTGGGCTCCATACATATAAGACGTGAATTATTTTCATTGCTACTTGATCTCTGAGTTATTTATTATGGAAGCGCTGAACTGCCACTGATCAAAAATAAAAATGGATCAGTATCTCGTTTTAACGAGAAAATTATCTCGTTAAAACGAGAAACTTATCTCGGTATAACGAGAAAAGTTTCACGTTTTCGGTTGCCTCCAGCTGATCAGTAAGAAAGGACCCTACCACGAGAGGATCGGACTCATTCTTCCTCCTGTACAGTCGCGTGCATTTTAAAATCCTTCTCAGCG
>OOFC01008856.1:26718-42615 GCA_900323345.1 Pseudochromis fuscus
CGGCACACAGTGGGCGAGAGGAGGGGTGCACGAAGAAAAAAGACTCAGACACACAAGATAAATTACTAAAACATAGATGCAACATTGTACACTGAATATCTGTGATTTAAAGCCAAGACGTGATGATATGATGTGTAAAGCTTTAGTATGAACAGCGTCCTCAGATGCTTTTTGGGCTCCATACATATAAGATGTGAATTATTTTCATTGCTACTTGATCTCTGAGTTATTTATTGTATTTATTATATTAAAGTGTAAAAGAAATTTTCTCACATTATTCTTGAGAAATTCAGTTTTTTCTTTTCCAAAATATTCTCAGTACTCTCAACAAAAAAGCTGCAAATACTCAGTGAATATTTGGTGTTTTCATGTGGTAAAATACTTCAATGATGATTATTTTCTTTGAGTTTCACGACAAAGTAGATGAAACTGTATTTAGAGTCTTTACAGTTTAATAAAAACCCGGAGTCATGTACAGTTTGTGGAAGAACAGGATCTGCTGAAGAGTCTCATAAACGTGTCTTAAAAGTCATAAACCAGGAAGTTAAAGAAATATCTTATCTTATCTTATCTTATCTTATCTTATCTTAAGTTATGGTGCAGATTTAAACACAGTAGTTTCAGTTTTATGGTGTTTTAACTTTAAATACTGAAAAGAAATGATAAAAACTGAGCTTTGGCTAAAACAAATGTATGTTTCTCTTGAGTATTACAGTCACAGTTTCATCTTGAACAAAACAGCACTTTCTTTTATTTTGTAATTTTTGTGCGATACAGTGTTGTTGTTACACACTGCTGCAGCCGTGGTTAAACTTTGTGTTGTGGCCTGGATGAGCAGTGTGGGCTGTGCAACAGTAAGAATGTGTGAGTGGTTTTAATTTTGAAATTGTGACTGTAACAATCACCATTTGCATGAAGCAGTTTGCAGACAGCTCATCTTGTGTTACCAGTGTTATCTGCTGCTACATATTGCAGAAATTCACACCAAATTCATTTTACCATTGCGACCACAGTTAAGTTCATTACTTGATTTTTTTTTTTAAACATGATGCATTCATTATGCACGACAGCTGGTGTATTAGAGAACAATTATAAAGAAACCAAGGAGGCTGATTTTATTAAATACTCCACTTTCCACCGTGTCAGGGTTTACTAATCTCTCTTTGATTGTGATAGTTCAAAATTAAATTCAGCTAATCTCTTAATATCTTTGTAAAGTTAATTAGTGTTTTGACATTTTTACGCTTGCTGAGACCAATTAGCAGCACTTTAACCTGCTCTTACTTGATGTTTTAAAAGGGATTGACCCCAAAACCTCTTTGGTGTTTCTCTTTCCACAGGTGATCTCCTGCAGGGGACCAACAGCTGTCTCTAAGGTTTATGGAAACCTGACCTCCCATTGGTGGAGAAGGTGAGTGATCCCTGTTCGTCCAGGTTATTATTGGTCACTGAAATCCCAGTTCACCCTCAAGTCGTGTATCAAAGCCAAAGGACAATGTCAATAGTTTCTTTTTTAAGTATCTGTTTCTATAATGTATAAAGCTAAACACACCACTTAGGATAATTAATAGCTCTTTGTGTGCGGTGTTAATATTTCATGAGGCTGTCGATGGCTGACTGGAGGACAGGAGGTCGTCTGTGTTGACTTTTATACTGGGTTGTTGTGTAGGTGGTGTACGCTGTGCATGTGTGTTAATATTATAGATGGGATCACAGTGCTCTTTGTAAGGCTGCTTCTCAGTGTCCTACCTTCATCCAGCAGATTGTACACTGCAAAAAATCAGGGTCTAAATACAGTTGTGCTCATAAGTTTACATACCCTGGCAGAATTTGCGATTTTTTGGCCATTTTGATCAGGGTCATTTGGGTAGTTTTTGTTGTCATTGTGATTCAAAAAGAGTACGAAGTTGATTGACAGTAGATGGCTTTATCCAACCACTAACCATGAGCAAAAAAAGTTTTTTCTCTCATCATTGACATTCTCTGAAAAATGGCCAAAAAAATCACAAATTCAGCCAGGGTATGTAAACTTATGAGCACAACTGTGTTAGACATAAACACGTATTTCAAGAGAAAATCACTTGAAACTAGTGAAAATATCTGTCGAGGCAGCAAGTTCATTTTACTTGACAAGAAATCTTGAAATAAAATTGTAACATCTAGAAATAAGTCGGCTCGGGAGGTAAATCATTTTCAAAACAAGATAAGTGATCTAAAAGTAAGATATTAAATCTCAGCAAGTGCCACATTACTTGCAGTGCACTTCATGTTTTCCTCCTTGCTGGGACTTGAACCAGTGACCTTCCAGTTCCCAACTCAAGTCTCAGTGATTTTATTTCTGCACTAACAAACAGGAAGTGATTAGAAGTTGCACTTTTTGTTTTGTGCACTTCCTACAACATCAAAGGAAGCAGAGGATACATGTGATTTTGCAGCTGTGATGTTTTCAAAGTGAAATAACATCAAAAAATCTTCATCATTGTCATTTCTTATCATCCTTATTTTAAAGCAGTACTCACCTTTCTACACAGCACTTAGTGAAAATATGGACATTTCTTTTATATTTTAGTGCCATATGCTTATTAGAAGAATTTGAAGATTGAAAAAGAAAAGTGTAAAATTAAGTATTTCTTTAAGATCATCCCGTCTGAAAATAAGCAAACAATCTTGTGCCTTTGCTACAATAAACTGTAATCTGTCACTTTATCTTGTTACTGGTTAAACAGCTTGAAATTAGTTTGATAAACTTATTAAACTTACCAGAAATAATTTGCTTAATTTCCTTTGGCAACAAATGCCTGACGAGATTTTTTTTGCTACTTTGACTAAAAATGTGTCTGAATTTCTGGAAACAAGCTTTTAAAACTTGCTTAGTTTCAGTTTTTGCAGCGTGTCCACTCATTTGTCGTCTCTATGGCGACAGGGCTATTTTGACTCTCAATATTTTGATACATTTTGTTTTCAGAGAAGATTATCTCTGATTTTCCTTTCATCACCGCACCAGGAGTCACTCTCAGTGTCTCACGGGGGAAGAATGATCTACTCAGCGGAGGTTATTGATTTTCCTTGCTTGATGTCTTTGTTTTGTGGCCGTTATGACAGAATTTCACTGCGGCGGGGACGTTAAGCAGCTGTCTGGTGAGCGCTCACTGTTGTTGGTGGGAGGCTCTTCACAACATGATGGCCCAGTTCAGAGAGGCTCCTCCAGGGATGCTGCAGTTTGGGTCAGAAGAAGATATAGACAGAGTTGTGATTGGTAAACAAAGCTGCTGCTCACCAGTCGTTTTCAAACCCCCACCTGCAATATTGTATCTGTTACTTTGTCTGCTGCACTTCACTGACTTCCCCAAGTTACATCTTTTTGTAGGTTTCATTTGTTTCTTATATTGAACTGAAACATTCACATTGGAATCATATAAGTGTGTTATTTAATCATTGATAACGTCACGCAGAGGGGAGATTGTGCCGAAGCTCCATTTGCCAGGTCCAGGCGCTCGTAAACAACAGTGAAGTAGGTTGGGGGGCACTTCATAAAACAGCTAAAAACACCAGCAATGGTTCGAACCTGTTGTGTCGTTGGTTGTAATGTTAGGTCGCACGATCGGCACGGTAACAAGCAACACCATCGGGTATCGTTTTATGGTTTTCCAACCTGGAGGCAGCATGAGGGAGCCCAAATGTCAGAACTGACAAAACGAAGACGGCTAGCTTGGATAGCAGCAGTGAGAAGGGTGGACATGCAGTTCTCTTCTGACACCCCCAAATATCTGCTGGTTTGTTCCAGACATTTTCATTCCGGTAAGCTGTAAATGTATTGCCAATATAGAATTAACTCATGTAGCCCTGGTTTTGTCCAAGACAGGGCTGTAAAATTGTGCTAAGACTAGCATATGGTTAATTATGCAAGGTAAATAAAGTCTGTAGCACCAAGTTACCGATTTTTTTTAAACCTTCTAACGTTACATGCAGACATAATTTAACTGAAATGTGTGTTCATAAGATTATCAGATATGTATCATTTGTATGTCTTCCCTATATCATGTTCAAGATGCTCATAGACATAGCAGAAGCATTAGCTACCACATGATAAACTGCTATGGCTAAGGCTAACATCACATTATCTATATACAATCTGTCTCGATACAGTCCAGTTTCTTTTGATCTGCTTTTAAGCATTATTTTCGACTGTGGTACTCATTAGCAGAAGGCTTGTTTTGATTTTTAGGCCTGGGGAAATGGCGCCAACGTCCCATAAGTCTTTGCGCTGTGACGTCGGTTCCAAAGCTCTATGGATCCCTGTTTGGGTCAAAAAACAATTAATAAATAAATCCATTATTATAAAATATCCATTATTATGAAATATTTATAGCTTTTTGTCTAAAAATGGTGTTTTTCAGAATTGATTTTGTTCTATATGATCAGGATGTTTTACATAAGGACACTTTGTCAGTGGGTGGGACTAGTGCTTGGACCTGCGAGCTGATTGGCTGAACTTTCTCCGGTTTACAAATCCACTAATCTGAAAAAGACCATTCTGATTTTTGTTCTGTTTTGTTTCATCCCTTTACATTTTGATAAGATTTTTTATTCTGTCTAGATTTATTCTAGTGAGAAAGTAACATTTCTTCAATTTTCTGTTTGTCCTGTTCATACAGAAACTGACATTAAAGAAATCTTGAATCTTGAATTAAAAGCTGTTCTGAAATAAAGTATTATGCATTAAACTTGGATGAAATTAAAATAGGAATATTTTTCATAATAATGGATAAATCTTTCATAATAATTTGAAATATTTTCATACTAATGGATTAGTATTTCATAATAATGTACTTATTTAATAATTGAACTTGGACCCAAATGAGGCTCCACGCTCCAGATGATGATGTAGATTTTCATACTAATCACTGAGCAGGGCTGTCAGAACACAGATCTTTGTGATCATAGATTATTGTTCATGCTTTTCCCATCATATTGCACTGTGAGCATCCACATTACTCTTCAGTATAACAGAAGTAAACAGGACATTTGTTACTTTACAGGAGGAATGAATTGTGTGTAGTTGAGTTGTTGCTGCATCAAGGTAACAATGTTACTTGAAATATGCAGAAATAAATCATAGAATAAATCTGCAGATTTTATTTAGTCGACAGAAACTGCTGCATGAACATTTCCTAATTTCAGATTCAGATTCATCATCACTTCCTCCTGGTGCCAGTTCAGAGAAGTCACCTCAGCTTGATGACTTGTTTTGCCTTCAGGCTGATGAGACATTTCTTGCATTGAAACACTTACTTAATTTTCCTCCATCCTTATTTAGCTACCACCAGCATTAGTTTGGCTCATTATTGAGCATAAACATCCATCACTCTGGAAGCCAAATTGGCAGTGTCTGTTGTCAAGATTGCTCCTAATAAACACTGCAGGGAAGCAGAGAGTATCTGCCAAGATGAAGGATTGTAGGGAAACAGCTAAAAGTTGCACAGATTTAATTTTTAATTAATGAGCTTTTCTGAGGTTTTACTTGGTCAGATGTGAGGAGTGGTGGATCAGACCCTCGGACCATCTGATGAGTTGAGGAACAAATCCTGGTGCAGGTGCAAGTTGGAGTCTTAGATTTTTTTGCAGCTCAGATCTTCAGTCTCTGTCACTGGGCACATGGAGGGAATCAGTCGGTCACTCTGTCTAAATGGCCTCTGGGTATTAGAGGTGGGTATAAATAGGGATGTAAGATGATTACATTCTGGACACTGAGGACAAACAGCCATTGTTCTTTATATTCTCCTGATAGTAGTGAGGACTATAAACAAAGTGATGGAGACACAAGCACCAAAGATGTTTGTCAGGTCCTGTAGCAACAATGTTTAAATGTTCTACAAAATTGATCTCAGCTGATGATGTCACATGACATGTATCAACAAACTGTGATGCAACAAATGTAAAAAGGCAACAAAAAGTTTGCTCAGCTTGCTAATGGTTAATTTTTATTCATCAATTTGTCTAATTTTGACACATTAAAGACACAGAAATCTACAAAGAATTAGTTTGAAAGAAGAGAGAATGAAGAACCTAAGTGAATATGGTGTATAATACATTGAAACTGATATATTGATTGACTTAATCAGGCACATTTTGCTTTCATTAAAACTCTCTCTGCCAGCGGTTAATTCTGAATCTGTTGTTTAAACTAGAAAACCACCAAGCACTTATATACACATATGCTGAAAATGGCTCAATCTCACATTGATAAAGAATACTTCAAAAATCCCTGGATCCAGATGGTTTTCTGGGCGACCACCACAATGTAAACATCTCTTCCTTGTGTCATTATAAACATTTCCAGAATATTTCATTAAAATCCGTTCATAACTTTTTGAGTTATTTCGCAAAAAATCAAACCAACGCTGGCAAAAGCATAACCTCGTTGGTAAAAATCAAACCAAAGTAAATCTGTAATTAAACAAAATGCACATGTGATCTTTCACTATAATTACTGTGGAATTTGAAACTAAATTATCGTCCTGCTATCAGGTAAAGATGTACTGTATGAGTGGTGTCAACACATGAAAAGTAATGACTGTAAATTCAAAACACCACCACCTTGAATTTGAGAGCTTCCTGTCGTCATGATCACTTCACTGACCCCCTGCTGTATCCTGACTGTTAGCTGCATGTGCAGGGTGATCACTTGTTGTCAAAACTTCCATTTAATTTCAATGAACTGTTCAGTTTTATACAGAGAATTTGTGAGACGATGAGTCTTACTGGCTGTGATGGTCCCTCTGACTTTAAACCAGCACAACCCTGAGCATCATGTTCGAGGTTTTAGTTTATTTCTCGACAGATATTGAATAACCTGCCACACACTTTGGTGCAAACCCTCATCACCTCCCTCATAATGAACTGTAACAACCTCTGGTGCCATCATTTAGTCAGAACAATCATTATTATATGTGAGCTGTACATGCAAACTGCTCCAACCTGCAAAAACATTCACATCAGTGTCCGCTGTGCTAACTTGCTAAACCAAGATAGTATATAAACCTCCTTAGCATCGGTATGTTGACATGGTCCCTGTGAGGATGTTAGCATGCTCACATTAGCATCCAGCTGAAGCCCAGCCGCACAGTGTCGCTGTTTTGTCATTTTTTTTGGGAATAGGAAGTGAATGCAGCTGATGTTGAGAGACTCTGCTGTGTAAGCTGCTCCTCCTGTGTCATCTGCAAACAACAGCAAAGAAACTATTTATCAGCAGTAACATCAAGTTTCCAACAGTCTGCATGGAGGCATTACATTTGTAGCATTTTAGAAAAAAAACGTTGGTAACAATTAAAATTACACAGTAACATTGAAATATACATTGATGCTGTTTTATATATTTCATAGATACATGTTAGTCCAAATGATCTGCAGCTCACTCACCCTCTCTGTAGCTCCTCCTCCTCCTCCTCCCCCTCCTCCTCCACGTCTCAGATATTCACATACACACATGTACAGCGCTGCTTTTGAAGGCAGCCCATCAGTATTCAGAGCAGCGTCTGGCAGCTGAACGATAAAAAGACTGAAAGCCGGTGTGTTTGACGAGCTACATGCAAATGAACTGTTGCCTTGCTTATTTCCTCCCTCCCCTCCTCTGCTCCCTGCCTGGACATCAGGAGGAGCTGGACTGGACCCAGGGCCTCCATCCTCTCAGCTCCATCTCGCAGTCACTGCTGCATGTCTGCAGTTCATTCTTTCATCACCACACATCACAATATGTCTGTCTCCCCCTGCTCGGCTCTGCTCTGCTCCTCCGGTCCGTCCCTCTCCTCCCTCCCCTCCTGGTTTTTTTTCTCCCCCTGTCTTCACCACACTGTCACCAGGATGCTTGTGGCAAGAGGCTTGATAGTTACATAACCACTGCAGCAGCACTCGGGACGCTGTGTTAAATCACAACACAGTCACAAGAGTGTGTGTGTGTGTCTTTATATGAGCTATTGTGAAATGTGTGTTTGAGGATGGAGCCAGAAAGTCTTTATTCAGTCGTCTTGTCCCTCGGTGTGCATCTCCACAGAGAGTCTGGTGTGGGGAGTTCAGTGGGATAGTGGGCGGCGTCACTGCTTCCTCACCGTCAGTCAACTTTACACCAAGTCATTTCAGGCTGTATTTAAAATCCAACGGCATCACGCAGAGGCAAGGTAGCAGGTCACGAACAGATGAAGTGTTGCACGTAGAAACTTTGACCTGATGACGATTGATGCATGAAAAGTTAGAGGATCAGGAAACTTACTGCAGACGTGAGCTTTATTACCCAGAGTTTTGTACTTCCTGTTGACTTTGTTGCAGAGCTCACATCTTCTCACTTTAGGGATTAATTCACAGCTTAGGTTGAAGGAAACATGACTAATGCAGGTGGTTGGTGATAAATCCAAATGTACTGCACACAGTGAACATTTGACATGATGACACTGTTCAGTAAAAGGATCAACAAAGTTATTACCAGGACTCCTGAGGGATGCAGGAAGATCTTTACCAGAAGTTTAAATAATTACTCAGCATTTATCCAGTGATTCCTCTTTGAACCAGAAACAGAAACCTCGTGGTGATGGAGGAAAATCACTTAATGTTCTGTCGTTGTTCATTGTTTGATTTATTAAGATTATACTTTATTATTTTGTCCTGGCAGCTGTGACATGCTCAGATGTCCTGATAGGAAATTTAGTGATTGATTATATTCTGTTATTTAATTTTATTTTATTATATTGTTCATAGTTTTTGTCTCCATTCACTCTTTACTCCATAAATCAATATCCTACTGCAAGGCTATTACCCCCCTCCTCCTCTTTGGTGACATTGGATAGTCCTTGTACCAAACTACACATCAGAGATTGAACCAGAGTACAAACTGTTTTATGGGCTGTTAGATGACGAGCAGCATGGTGTGTCATCGCTGCTCCGTCCCTGCCAGCTCCACGTGATCTGGAGCTGACCGTGACCTCTGACCTCCGTGTGGGGAGAGGAAGAGAACCAGAACATTTCCCTGCAGAAATCAATGAAGTGAATTATTAATGATGCTGGGTCTTTTTTTGTGTTATTTACATCTCGGAGCAGGGGGATGACTGTGTGGTCTGCTGTCCTGAGACCTGAGCAGTAACACCCCTGGCTCACTCAAATAGACATTGATTAAAAAATGCAAAATACAAAAGGGCCCCCTCCTCCTCCTCCTCCTCCTCCTTCATGATGCAGACACTTGATTCTTGTGCAGCAACCCAGGCGCTCCGCCGGAGGCCTTCATGATCAGATAGCTGAGTCATCCTGTGCTCCAAGTGATGACCCACACAGCCAGTCTGCACAGGTAAAGGCCTGTATGCACGGAGACACTGCTCTACGATATCCTGCAGCTGTGATCAAAGTGACATTAGAAATGTGTGTTGCTATGGAAACATGTTGATGTGTAGAACACGTGTTTGACGATGGAAAGTGTCCACCTGTCATCAGTCATGGACTTTTGATGTTTTCTGCTCTGATTTACTTCTTTCTGACTCACTTTCATTTTTAAAACATGCAACTGAAATTTTGTACCAACATGGTTCATGGTTCATGGTTCATGGTTCCCAGAGGATGGATCTTAAAGGTTTTGTTGATTGTGTGCCAGGAAGTTGAGGTTTTGTTTTCTAGAAATGTAGCTCAACAGAAATGAGATGGTTTGGTCTAAAGTTAGGTTCAGACATTGATGTTCACCTGAAGACTAACTCTAGTGATGGCTTTTCATCTGGTTCCCCCAGCAAGGTTTAAATCCTCCAGTACTTTGGTTTCTGATATCGTCACAAGCTGTGCACAGTTTCACATGTAAAACACATAAAAAAGCAACTGTTGGTACTTTTACAGATAAATGTGACATTCAGGTTTATCTTCTTCTAAGTTCTGTTAAAAACTGACTTCTGAAGTGTCGCACCTCTGTAGAGTAAAATTACTTCAGCATGTAGTCTTACTTAATGTGCTTAAATAAGAAGCAGTGCTGTGTATTGAGTCTCAGAGATGCTACGTGGCTGTACTGTAGTATGACTTTTGGTTTAAGATGAAAACATTTCTCCTCTTGATTTTATTGGTTCTTCTTCTCAGTCAGGGAGATAATTCTGTCCTAACACAGACATTTCAGAGTCTAATCTTTGATGGTGAGGGTTAGCAGTTAGCCACATGAGAGCTGTTTTTATTCCCTAAATACAGTTGCAGACTCTCCATCTGGATCCACATGTCAGTTCACATTTGACTCTCCTATCCCATGCCCCAGCGAGCGGTGCAGAGGGCTCACGGCACTCTGTATTCAGCTGATAGATACAACACTAGACCATCCTCACCTCCCCATCCTCTCTGCTTCTCCCCTCTGTCTCTCCCTCCATCCCTCTGCCAGTAAATATCTCGCTGTGATTACTGCATCTCTCTTGAAAGAATGAGTCTCTTCTCTTCGCCGCTCCATCCGTCCCTCCTTCGGGTTCACTGTGCACTCCACTCGTTCCCCTCATTTGTATGTCGGTGCGTGCGTGCACTCAAGCACTTCCCACAACTCGACTGTGGGACGCACAGCTGACACTGCGTCACCGAACCGGCCTTCTTGCTCTTGTCTAAAGCATCGGTCACATGGCCGGCTTAATGACGGCCTCGGCTGTTACGGCGTGTGTGAAGTCTGCACAAGGCAGCTCTGTCTCCTGGCAACATCCACCAGCCTGCTTATTCGCCGCTGCGCCGTGAGATGAATCACGTCTCTGTGCTGATGTGTTCAGCTGCCGTTCTGCCCCTTCGGCTCCTTCTGTTGGACCCGGGAGCAGCTCCACACCGTGTCCTGAGTTTACTGCACCTTCTCCCAGCTCTTTGTCTGTGTCCTCCTCTCCTGTCACGTCCCTCCCTGCCTCAGTGTCAGCCTTCATCTCACCTCCTCCTCCTCCTCACTCTCTGTCTCTCTCAGTGAAAGACCTCCCTCTGTCTCTCCCCTTGTGTGTCCTCTTTTCCTCAGACAGTAGAGGAGGACACACTGCGCTTATCAAAGACCATCAACAGACGAGGATTCATGATAAACCAACTGTTTATAAAGACACGAGCTGCTGCTTTTAGTAGTTTCCTCACATAATGTTCGAGTCACCAAATTAGCTCCAAGTGTGGCCATAATTGCTTTTTTGATGAGCAGAGAAGAAAGTAGATGAGTGGATATGTTGTGGTCAGCAGCTTTGTCTGGTTGGCCTGGAGACAGTGAAGCTTTGTAATGTGCTGGAGTAAAGTTAGTTCATCTGACTGAAATCTTCTTACTGTAACAAGCTTACAGGTTTGTTGTGGTTCCCATTCAGTGCTTTAAAAGGCTTTCAACTGTGTACCTCTGACAGCGTGAGGAACATTTGTGTCACCTGGATCAGGGGTTTTCTTTATGTTCATCAGCGTTTAGTTATTATTACTGTGAGATCACATTAAATAAAAATACACAACTCCTAGAAGATGTGTGTATTTGGGGTCTGTGTATGATGCAATAAATTACACTTTCATGTCAACATCACACACACATCCCACTTCTTGTCTTTCTGTCCCACTCGTCCTATCAGCTTCTTCGCTCTTCTTCCTGGTGAGCTCCCTCCCTCCCCCTCTAAAGCTATTCAAATGGCACACTGCAGGATTATCCCTCAGTCTCTGAGACATGCTTGTTTTATCGTCCTCTCTGGGTTCACTTCGGACACAGAGGTCAAAGCTGCAAAAATAAAAAATATTTGCGACACGTTTTGTATCATTTTGAGCTGCAGAGGACATTTGGACTGCACCTTCATTCCTCAAGAAGTCTGAGTTTTAGGGTTTTTTTTGTTTTTACTGAGCTGTGTCTGAGTTTGGGATTTTTTTATTTCATTTTTGCAATGATGGAGTCAACCATGGTAAGTGATTGTGCAGAGGAATAGTTAGTGACTAGTGCCAAACTTTGGATGGTAGTACTCTGCTGTGTCCGTTTGAGACACCAGCAGCTCTCCCTCTGAGACCACAGCAGACTTCTGAAAGATTACAAAAGGCTCTGACAGCCAGTGTTTTGGACAGTGAGTGGGTTGTTAGTGGTTTTAAAACTGAAAGATGCATCCAACTGGATAAATGTTTCTCTCACAGACCATCTGTTGTTTTAATATTTTATCCCTCTGTGCGATACTTTGAGTAATTCCTGTGATTACATGCAGACACTCTCTACCATCTATACTGAACTTACTGCAGTTTGTTTTTACTATGACTTGTAGTTAATACCCAGGGGACCGGGAGGTGTGTTCACAGTCATTGAGGTGGATTGACCTCAATAACTGTGTAAGCCCCTCTCCTACCCCCATACTTCATCTTCCTCATGGGACACACACACGTCAGATTCATCTCTTTTTGTATGTTTGAGATAAATCTTCTCAGTCTTTACATCATCAACATTGTTTCATATTATAAACAATCCACAGATTTCTTTGACCACATCCCAGCTTGAGATGAAAAATGTGCAGACACACTCTCAAGGAATTAATCCAGCTGCTTTCTAAACATCTCCACCGTCGGGTTTTGGTGAAACTAAGATTATCGATGTGTTGGTTTTGTTATGAGCAGGGATTCTGGCGAAGTGCCAAAGCTTAACAGGCTGTGAGGTCAATCGGTATTGTAGTCCCGGACGCCGGGAGCCGATTGGACGGCTCGGCAGATGGACAGGTAGCTGGGCCAATGGCATTTATTGGTTTGCTGGGATTAAGAACTGCTACTTTAGGGGTGCTTAACTTTGTAGCTGCATGAGCTCTTGCATCATACAGACGATTTTATACATCATATGGATCAGTGTTTAATTAAATATAAAAGCATTTTTTTATGTGTAACCAAGAGATGTGAGGCCTGCAGTGTCTTAAAGTGTTTTTAATCAGTTCGTATTTACTGTTTATTAAATACATACATAAAAAAAAAAAGAATAAAATAAGTAATAAAATACCGCCATTTATCAGATTAGGCTATTGAGTTACTGATGTACAAATAAAGTAGATTACATAGCAAGCAAATAGACTTATTCACTGTCCTGCTAATAGTTAAAGATTAACACGGCCTTCATGTCTGCAGACTGAAGCTGCAGCTGTTAGCTTAGCATCTACACTTGGGTTTTTAACAAGTTAAAAGGTGTGAAATAATGAGCTTTAAATGTGCGATGACAGGGTCGGGCCAGTTGTTGCCTAAGTGCATGAGCTGTAGCATCATATTTAAGTTAGACAGTGTGCTATTAATCTTCTAATCTAACTGTCAGCACCAAAGCCTCTAATTTCTAAACATACCCTCTGAAAGCGATGGAGAGTTGGGGGATTATGAGGGATTGAGACCGTTTCCTTTAGCAGAGGTCAGGGAGGTAATTAGAGTCTCTTCATTGTGTTGAGAGAGCGGCTGACATCCTTTCTGAAACACCAAAGCTTCCTGAATTTGTCGGGCAGGTTGTGAGCGTGGCTGACGTTGCTTCTCAGCGTCGGGGGGATTGACAGAAAGAGGTCGTGTCCCCATTTTCAAGAAGGGGGTTAGTGACGGTGTTTCCCTGCTGATGTTTGTGTCAGAGGGGCCGCGAGGTGTTCGGCGTTAACACGAGTTGGAGGTGGAGGTTTGCAATCGGACAAAAATGTAAAAGATGAACCGATGATGAAAGGACACTAAAGGACATGTGATGCATAACGTGACATTTAGCTCAGAGAGGTGTGCACGAGGACATCGCTCTGTAAAGGCCTCAGATTCCCTGTGTTCAGTAAAATGCTGTTTTCTCCTCCGAGGAGTTTGAACACATGCAGCTGTCAATTTTATCAAACACTGCAGCTCAGACAGAAAACATTGCATCTTTTTTTTTCTCGGAGCCTGGAGCTCGCTTTCCAGGAAAAAAAAGATGCAATATCAAATAAAAAATACTTCGCTGCTGATCCCACTGCAACTAAAAGGTTCAAGTTGTCAGTGTTTCAGTGTCTGACAGTAAAACTGCTAAATCATGAAATATTTCTTTGGCATTTTGCACCAGCACAGAGTGCACTCTTGATAATAGCCAGTGAATGAAAGCCGTGACTGTTCAGAGACCCACAAAGACTGATGTGACGGCTGCTGATAGTAACCAGGGGGCTTTGATAAAACACAGCCTGGCTTAATCAGTCAGTGTTGTGCAGAAACACACTGACTGTTCTCCAGCTGAAAACAGAACCAATCACAAATGTTCCCCTGCTAATATTTGATGAGTAGAGCCCTTGTGAAAACACCACAGGAGCCGCCGCTGAAAATACTTTCCCTTTACGAGCCGACCTTGTAGTTTGGAGACTCTTATTTCTCTCACAAGGACAATTATGTTGTTGTGTTGCGTATAAAGAAAGTGAGGTCAGGCCAGTTCAAGTTGAGCTTAATGCAAAAAGCGATTTTTCATGACTCATTCTGGGGATGTTGCAGGAATTAATTTGTACTTGACTGCAGAACGAGGTTGAAGGATGAAGCACGAAGGGTAATATTTGAACCAAAATGTTCCTTGTGATGCAGCCGGCTGAGGACTGCTGACTCAGTTTATCATCTGAAATGGCCACGAGTCATCCTTCATCTGCACTGACCTCTCTCTAAGCACACTAACCAGCACTCAGTTTGGACTGTGCACGGTGAGAATTAATTAATAGTGTTAAAAGTTGTGTTTTGCACCACTGCACGATGTATGGATGGATATTAACTACAATTCACTGTAACTACAAAGACAGAGAAACCATGAGAGGCAGGGACACTAACAACAAACCTCATTATTATCACACTCTGTAAATTTTGTTGCCGTGCGGGTCGTTGCTGTGCGATGAAGAGCTCTGTGTCGAGGGAAAGGCATTAGTCATGAGAGCAAAATGGATTAGGCTTCAAACGGAGTTCAATACCAATAGAGAGCCTCGCAGTCTCTTCTGTTTTTCACCTTGGTGGTAAGATATCGAACACGTGTCAAACAAATAAATATAAATCACCTTAAATGCTCGAGGAAATCCAGGAGGGACTGGACACTTTACCCAGTAATTGGCGATTAAATTGCATAATTAACGGACACACATGGGTGTAAAAATAGTGGCGCTGATCTTATTTCAGAGTTTTGTTTTCGGGCTGCGATCACACGATGCAGCGTTCACACACGAGGTGCAATTGACAATTCCGGGCTGACGTCACTAAATACGTCACAGGTCAAAATGGCGGTCAAGACGGTGTAAACAAACTTTCCGCCCATAGAAAAACATTGGACTTTGGGTGGTTGTCATTTGATTACTGAAGATTATTTTGATTTGACATTGTTAAGAAATGTCCTTTGACTACTATAACAACCTGCCTACAGAGGCAAAAGTACGATATAAACGTAAATTGGACTTAATTGGTCTAACTTTAGGTGACTGTCCTTACAAACAGCCAAGAGGCACTTGGAGTAACGACCCAACTCAATGGCCAGAAATGGAGTACGGCGACCTGTACACCTATCTCACTGACACCCCAGGTAGATTTTTCATCAGTTATATTACGTTTTAAGATGTGTTATGTTTAAAATATAAGTTATTCAGATCTGCATACTCTATTCTAATCAGTACTCAGTATATAAGATTGATAACTAGCTGTAATGCTGACGAAGTGATAATAACAAGATTTATTTACGCTTTGTTTGATTTAATTTTAAGTTGCTGGCTTCCATTCAGAACCGTCCATTTCCACTCTTTTCACAGCATTTACCCACTTTTTCTGTCGTTCTGTGTCCGTGGGAAAAGTATAAAAGGAAAGCTTAGTCTCCGTCATGTTGTGGTTGGAACATCCAACCGTGCAACAACCTTTTGGCATGATTTTCTGCAAAGTTTATCCGCTTCTCACAGGCAAATACACGAGAAAATGGCGTTTGTTTTCACCGCCAAACGCGCAGTGCAC
>OOFC01008868.1:6003-16355 GCA_900323345.1 Pseudochromis fuscus
TGGGGGGGGTGTTGGTGTCTGAAGAACATCACAGCACTGACTTAATCTTCTTTCCATTTTATTTAAATTGGTTCTCTGCCTGCAAGTATCAGTGTGATTTTAGACTCACAGCATGCTGAGATGACAAGTGAAAACAGTTTGAGAGGGATGGATGGAGGAGCAGTGCTACACTGGTTTCTAACAGCAGTACAGTTGGTTATTAATCAGCTGCTCCTCCTGCAGTGAATGTAAACATGATCATCTGGGCTGTGAGAGGAAGGTCATGATGATGTTCATCTAAATGTTCGTGTCCAGTAGAGGGCAGTATTTCACCAGAGATATACACTTAGATGCCGGTTCATCCATGTACAGTCTCCTCAGCATCAGTGTTTCTTCATCATGAGACAGAGGTCATCAGGATTCATCCTTAGATGAATCCATCCATCTTTAGATTATAGTGAGCGGTGTAAAGGAAACAGGGAGGTGATGGGATCAGACGTCCTGAGAAACCTGAACTGTGTTTTTCCTGAATGTTTCATCACATTATTCAATCAGATTTATTTTACAGCATCTGAAGTAAAATGGTGGATGAGTTGGCAAACAGTTGGCTGCTTGATTACACATCTGGCACAGTGGTTCTTAAAACGAGGGTTGGGGTCTCTCCAGTAGGGGTCGCCAGATGAAACCCAGAAATCAGTTGTGCTGTAGTCAAGATCGTACCAACAGAGACCAAGACATTATCAAGACTAGAGAGTATGAGACCAAGACAAGACCAAAACATTTGGAGGTCGCGGTAAAGACCAAGACAAGACCAAGACTTTATGTATCAAAGAAAAACCACAACAAAACAAAACCAAATGACCAGTATCTTTTCTTTTTTTTAAAATTAAGTTTGCTTTTACATAAATGCAACAGCAACAAAAACAAGTTTTCCTAGCGTCTCCAGTCATCTTCATCCACTCTCTGTGTGTAGGAGGTATGTCACTCCTGGAGTCACCAAGACCACATGACACCAGGAGGCAGCTGCTACCTTCTACTTTTCTCACTTATCACAGTAGTGCTGGCCTGGTCTTGACCGGTCTTGACCAAAATACCCGAATCCACCCTGTCCAAGACCGAGACAAGACCGAGTAAAAATGCCTTCAATTTCAAGACGAGACCAAGATGCTTAAAAAGTGGTCTCAAGACCGGTCTCAAGACCAAGACCAAGACCGATACCGAGTACTACAACACCAGAAATCAAATGAAATTCACCAACAATTAGACACTGCGACATGCATGCATAAATAAGTTTGCAAATTTTGCTAATTGTTAATTAGTTAATATCAATAATGTAGGTGTATTGCCCTGTTTGGAAAGACCTATTATTCAGTATGCAGCTGTATGCCCCTTCTGGTGATGGTCGGAGCTGTGAGGCTGTGGCTCTCTTTATTTTAGGGGTTGGGGGCTGAAAGATTTGAGGAAAAGTATTGAGAGTTTTGTTTTTGCACAAGCTGGTGTGTATAAAATCTTACACTCACTCTATTTTCAGCTCTTCACCTTCTCCTGAAGGAAATATGTTGATGTGTTGCTGCTGAACGCTTCAGTATGTTCACCATCTAACTTTCTGTTGCTGAGCAGGTATGGTGCTGTGGGTTTATCACAGCTCTCTTTCTCAAAATAGCTGCTTGCCTCAAATAAAAAAGGAGGTTGATCAGGGTGTTAAATGTGAATTAAAACAGCAAAGATGGTAAAATGTTCCAGGGAGCTGAGGAAAACTGCAACCGTGTTAATTGTGGTTTGGCAACAATGTCATCACTGGAGACCTGCAGTAGTTAATGTAGAGTTAATGTGCTTGTATAGATTAGATAAATCCTCTGTGTTTAGCCATAAAAATGTTGATAACAACAACTTGTGAACCGGAGTGAAGATCTGAACCCTTTAACACGTCCTCTATTAGTTTTTTAATGAAAAGATGAAGTTTGCCTGATAAATTAAAGTTGCAACTGCCATAATTAAGATGCAATTCATTTCTCTGAGCCATGAGTGCAAAGTAAGATGTGGATTATTAATTGACTGCCGCCTGGTTAAACCCGCTGAGCAGAAATAGATCTGAGCTGAGAATGTTGTTAATGAAGCGGTGAAAACAGGGTCAGTGAATAATGAAGATAAATGCTGTTTGTCTGTAGGTCAGGAGATGTGACGATTTTCATCATTTACAGGATTAAAGCTCACCAACAACAATAAGTAGAAAGTGGAGCTGTATGTGTCAATGTCCCTGAGACAAACTATGACTCTGGAAGTGGCTGCTGTGAGAGTGTAACTTCATGCATGGTCATCAGATGCTGACTGAGCTTATTTCAAACACAGGTGTGATCACAGTTGCAGCTCATTCAGACTGACAGGTTGTGTTTGTGACACAGCCCGATGCCCCAAATGCAGCAGGCCAGAGGATAAAACAGGTGGCAGTGACACCCCAGCATCGACCCGACTACACTGGTCGTAGTCCTGGTGCTGGAAAACAACCAGGACACCAGACATGGTCCATAGTCCCCCAAATACATCTCGACTCAACCAAAAACCACACACTCAAAACTTTGCAGCTGGGAGGTTGTTTCCACTCAGATGATGGTCACTGAGGCTCAGTACAATGGAGGTTAGTGAGATTTAAATGTCTGTAGATTTTATGTGATTTTGTGTCGACATAAGTAGCTGATAAGGTCCAAAAAAATAGCTACTTTGAACATTTTTGCAAGTCCATTTCCTGATAATCTACAATAAATTTGTGCAAGTTGTCCATCTATTTTTGGCAAAATAGGACTGTGATGGAAAAAAAGTTTCAGTTTACTCAAGGAAAAAGATATAAACATACATGCTGACTTGTATGCTTATCTCTTAACAAACACTGGCAAGTCCAGTTTACTTCCTTAAGCAATTAATTGGAATTAAGTCTTTTAACTGTTTCTATTTTCCCTTTAATTAATGCCAAATTAATATATAATTAATATGTCTTTGTGTGTTTTTAATCACTCATGTAAGACATGTGACATCCAAATCCAGAGCTTTGAGCCCATTAGCATTAGCCCTGTGTTAGCCTTAGCATTAGCCCAGGGAGTGTGTGTAGTAGCATCAGCATGCGTGGCTGTGCCTGCTCGGGTGGCACAGCCTTTGAATATAGAGTGGGCTCCCACAGCTCAGAAGATTAGCATCGGAGTGCATTCAAGTCCATGTGCGAGGGCCGATTTCCAGGAAGAATAGCCCTTTATTGGGCCCCAAGTTGAATCCTGCTGCTTCCCTTTGGCCCAATAGAAAGCTGCAGTAACTGACAGTCCTTTACAATCAGCCAACACTGGTGGAGGTTTTGGGGCTCTCATTCTTTTTTTTTCACTCTTTCTCTCCAAAAGGATTGATTTTGAAATTACTCTTTCTCTGCCCAGTGTGTGTATGGACCCGTATATTTGTGTGCATTGGTCCGTATATGTGTGTTTGTGTGTGTGTTTGCGTGCACACACACACACACACGTGCACACGTTTGAATGCCAGTCTTGGCAATTGTCTTAATGGGATAAGGGGAGACTATGGTTCCTGTTGGGGGGATGGGACTGTGGGAATGACATGGGAAAACACACACACGTTGCATTCATTGCACTAACAGCTATGTTGTTGGCTGATTCAAAGCTAAGGTGATATGTGGTGACTCGTTATCTCCCAAACACACCTCAGGGCTGTAAATACTCAGCACACTGGCCAAAAAAAAAAAAAAGATATGACACACCTTTTTGGCAGGACTGAAACTTTTGCAAAATAAAATATAACCATAATCAAAAACTACACTGACTCATGTGTCAGTGTTGGGGTGCGTTATAGTTGTGAACTTGTAGATCATTTTGTTGATGCTGAATATTTCTCAGGGTCATTTAAGGAGAATGAAAGAAGTGACATTACAAATTATGGGGAGGTGGAGGAGGAGGTGGGGGGGCAGCAATGGGGGGTTGCAATGAAGAATCCTGACCAGTAGAGGTCATCTGTGGCATAATGTTAAGTCTACTATCTCTGTTGTTTCCAACCTTTCTACCTCATATCGAAAGAAGGATTTATCTGTAGTTCCCCTTCACAAAATATGAGACACAAGATGTAGCAATGATACAAAAAATGCAACAAAAAAGCAATGAAGAAATGAAGCTAATCTGATGTAACAGAGGTGCATCTTCCTCTGTGAACTCCCCCAGGTTTCTGTTGGAGTCTTGTTGGGTGACCCCACCCTGAACCTCAAACCACATCTTGACCAGGCTAAATCACTTTGGAAAGATGGTTTCCTGCTGTCCTCAGACTTCACAATGATATTATAAGACTCTGATTTCTGTAACTTGCACTATAAAGCACCAGGGACTGGAGCCAGTCTCTTTAACCAAAAGTGGTGTTCAGTCCAGACACATGAAATATGTAGGTTCACTTGTGATCTATGACTAATCGTACCGCTTTAAAGTACTCAAAGAGGGAAAACATTCACTCCGGTATGATCCAGCTATAGTGATGCTATAGATTGGATATAGAAATGGATGAAACAACCAGGTCTACAAATCAGGCCAATGTGGAAGTGGAAAAGTGCACTACCCTCGATGGACACTAGAGGCTGGCTCCAAAAAACTTTTTCTCCAGTTGACTTCAATTCAAAAATAATTTTCAATCATGAAATATTTTTTTTCCCACATGTCATTCTGATGTCAATAGCTAAAGTCAACTGTTCTTATCAGTGATCTGGTCCATCTGAAAAAACAAGAAAAAACATCATAAAACAGATGTTAGGTTTCAAAAAGATGAACATTTAGGGGTGTGGTTGGTTTGATTTAGTCCTGATTTCCAGTGATTTCCAGCCCTGAACCCAAGTTTTAACACATTGGACAGTGTCCTCAGGTTCAAGGGTCAGACCCACCTCCTCACTCCTGCCTTCATATCCAAATATGGTCACTTCTGGCTCCAAGCAGCCAACATGGTGACGCTAAAAAGCCAAACTCCTGGCTTCAAAATATGATCCTACAAAAAAACAGGTGACATCACAATTGTCCACTCTATGTGCAGCCTGTGGGAATACTCCCGCTGTACTGAAACTGTAGCCTGAACACTGTTGCCCTCCTGTGGTGAAACAGAAAAACTATCTTGTTATTAAAATATTTGCCTTTTATAACAAATAGGTTTTTAAAGATTTGTCTTTGGACAGGTTCCCTTCCTCTCATCCTGCCCAAAATTTAATAATCTGTTCCTTGGATAATAGACTCATCTCTCAAACAGAAACAGAAACAAACAAATCCAGGAGAAAACAAAACCTCCTTGGCGAAGGAAACAAGGTCCACTTTCATTGGTCAAGTCTCTCAATCACATCCCGTGGCGCTCATCAGAATTTGACGTTGCTCAGTCATATGTGTATTAATTACCTGTTATTGTCTCATGTGGGCCTACAATAGCGATTACTTTCATGACCCTTTCTTTTGTCATCTTGTCATCTTTAGTCTTTTTATTACTTTTATTTCTTCTGTAGACAGCCAGTTTGACCATAGGTGTGAGTGTGGATGGTTGTGTTGTGTCGTGTTTGTGTGTTAGCTGTGCGACTTGTCCACAGTGGACGCCGCCTCTCATCCATTGTCAGCTGGGATAGGCTCCAGCAGACCCCTGCGACCCAAATCAATAAGGGGAGTATAGAAGATGATTGATTAAATAAAAGACTGCTGATCAAAATGATCTATTGACCTATCAGTAAAAATATTAATTGTCTGAGCATTATTCTATTTGTCTCCTGTTTTTCTAACCCGGTGCTCCATTGTCTGATTAAATCGCAATTAAATCTGACCAGACCAGTAGAAATTAATTACTGAAAATGTAGTGAAATGGTTGATTGAAATGAAAACCTCTTGGGCCTGGATGACAGATAAGTAAACCAGCAGTAGTGATAAAGCCCGAGGAGTCAAATTTCTCCCCTGAAAATAGATAGCTATACCCTGCGAACACACCCACAGATACAAACACACACACAAAACATGCTATGCAGCATGCTGGCTTCCTGTCCCTCACACCCTGAGACACAATCCCACTCAATTCTCTGATGACAGCAGACGGACAGGTCTGTGATTACCGTTCCACCTCTAAACCTCACAGGTATAATTGCTTCATTCCCTCGTTCATGGTGTCGATACTGAGATGTCAGGCAGCGATAAGTGAAATGACAAATTCAGAGGGAGATGCGGGGGCGTCATATTTCCCAGACTGATCAACATTTCATCTTGATGTAAGGATGAGCTGAAGAGGGGGATGATGATGGATGAAAGCAAAGGAGAGAGCAGTGAGAATCGAGACCACCAGCAGCCATTATTTGTGGGATATCTCCAGTTTGTCTTCATTACCCATGGTCCATTGGCCTCTAGGATGTTGCACTGGCTCATACATCAGAGGGGTTGTCTGGCAGGTGTGTGGAGACAGATAGACCTAAGAATAGCTGAATGTATAATTGCACATCAGGTTTAATATTACTAGTTGCCCATGAGGAATCTGCAGTGTGAAGTCAGTGAAATTATTACCTCGATGCTCATCAAGCCAGTGACTGTGTGAGTGAAGATGACTGTTATCAATGCTGACACTTTTGTCTACGTTTGACATCCGTGTGATAAAAATGACACTTGTAACTTTTTGTGAATGAAACCTGATTGGCAGCTGACACATGAAGGCCTTTAATTGACACCACCCATTAATAAAGTCATAAGCTGTTCATATTACCGTATTTTCCGGACTATAAGACGCTACTTTTTTCCGACGCTTTGAACCCTGCAGCTTAAACACCGGTGTGGCTCATGTATCGGCGGCACGAAGCTCGTTGGCTTTTTACAAGCTAGCAAGCTCCGTGCCGCCGATACATTTAGGCTCGTCACATCAGACCCGGTCAGAGTGGACCACATGAAACTGTTTGAATAAGTTCAATAACAGCGTATAGACAGGAGCGGCTAAAAGACAGGTGTGCTCAATAGTCTGGAAAATACGGTAATCTCATTTGGAGATATTTTAATCCAGAGTAAAGTACTGGACCATCTAACTGACCAACGCTGTGATGGAGCCACAGTCTCCTAAAACACAACAGGAGTCTCCTGAGTCATACTTCGCTGACACGGCCGACTACCATGTGCTTCTTCTTTGGGATGAACAATCTCACACTTGTTTCAACCTTGTGTCTGAAGGTAAGAGTCTGGTGAATGTTTGGATCATTCAGCTCAAACTAAAATATCTGAACAGCTATTGGATGATTACAGTATGATATGATGTCAGACTGTCATGACCCACAGAAGATGACTCTGATTCTTGTTCTAGTCCTCAATATTCCTATAGAAAACCCTTTTCAAGTCGTGACAAGTTTAGAAGTCGAGAAAGATGTTTCCATGAAGAACATTTTGAATCCTGCTATTAACACCATTATTATTATTAGGAGCATCTAATTTACACTATGTCTGCTTGTGCAAAAACCTGTGCAACCAAGATGTCTTGTGTTAGGGACACTGCTGTAATTATAATATATGAATATACAGACACTTGAACAGTGCATGTAAACACCTATGAGATTGCAAAGATGTCATTGCAATTTTAGCCAATCAGAGAGAGAGAGAGCTCTTCTGGACCAGTCAGGTTCTTCCACATCAAATATTGAGTCTTTCTTGTGTCCAGACTAAATTTGGAGCACACTTTTCTGTTGGGAAAGATTCTCGTGAGTAAGTCGGTTAGTAAAGATCCCAGAGGAGACAAGCGGGGCGGTCTTGCACTCAGTAGGTGATTTAATGAATACACAGGTTTGATGACAAGTAACTGATTGAGGAGGCAGGCTGGAGCACAGAGGAAGGTGGGTTGAAAGTGAAGGTGAGCAGGCCGCTGGATGGTGACAGCTGGTGGTTCAGATGCTGCCGGTTTTTCCCAGGGAGCGAGGGATCTGAGGAAGCCTCAGGTTGGTGTAAGCACTGGAAGTAGAGGTAACACGTAAACAGAGGAAACAAAAACTAGAACTTGCTAGAACACACGTAAAGATTTGGCCGAGCCATGTACCACGAAGGCAACAAGACGATCTGGTGGAGAAGTGCTGGAAACTTGGGTCCTAAATACAGGAACTGTAGGATAGAAATCCAGTGTGCACCACAGGTACCCAGGAGGCTCCGCCCACAGCACCAAGCAGCACCTGAAAGACAGCACAACTAAAACCTGCACTGCTCATGCTCAGACCATGACTTTTTCCTAAATATGTTCATATGTTATAGCATTAGGAGTTGATCATGGCTCCAGTCTGTTTAGATAAGGAAGTCCTGCCATAATAACACCTTGAACAGTAAAGTGACCATCAGTGAATGCAGAGCCACTAATGTAAAATAAAATGCAGTGAAGAAGTTTGCATTGATGACATCACAGTGAAGAGCAAATTAATCATTATTGCTTAAATTTCATTGTTGCTTTGCTTTACTTCAGCCATTGGTTTGTGGACTCAAGTTTTGAGTTTGGTATTTGAACGTTGCCATGGTGGTTGGTTGGAGGCAGAAGTGACCATATTTGGATATGAAGGGAGGAGTGAGGAGGCGGGTCTGACATAACCTTAATTATGATTTTTTTTTTCTTTTCAGATGGACCACCAGATCACTGAGAAGAGGAATTAACTTTAACTAAAGAGTATTTCATGATCGAAAATGGCAAATCTTGAATTGAAGTCAACTGGAACCGGATGTTTTTTGGCTGCCAGCATCTGGTGGCTGTCGGGAGTATTACACTTTTTTGCATTGACCTCATTTTTGAGTTCCGTCCATATACAGTCTATTGTTATAATATTGTTGTTTTTTTTTGTTTTCCCAACACTAACATAAAATTACATTCTTATAATTGAGACATATGCTCCCTGGTACCCAGAAACCTCTGCAGCCTCAGACTTGTAGAGTACTGTGTTTGTATGAGTGGCTGCTTTATGAAAGTCTCTGATGGTATTAATATTCAGCATACCAATATGAGCCTTCTCAGCTCCACTGCCATGTTCCCGGGGGTGTTGCTGGCAGGTCTCACTCACTACTGGGTGGCCCGGTTGGTAGCTGCTCAACACTCCTCTCCTGCCAAGCATAGAAAACTATTGGGCTCTGTAAGGAAAGCAGTAAGGTGGGGTCAGAGAGAGTGTGTACTGATGTGTGTGTGTGTGTGTATACATGTCCACGCGTATGTTAGTGACTCAAGCTGAAATATCACACTCTGCTAGTTTTAAACTGTTTATTGACACCTGCTCGTCAGATATGGCCTCACTGGTGCTGTGTTGTAAACATTACCTTTCGTCTGAGTCCAGGCTAATTGTCGCATGAGGATGAAAGAGACGTGGACTGAATAGCTGCAGTGGATTGGCCGCAGCCCGTTTGTTGAACCTGAGTTTGGGATCTGTTGCACTGGCTCTTTGTCTTGCATTTCCCCTTGCTTCTTTTCTCTTCACTTTCCCTCGCAGTTTCTCTTTGTTGTTGGTGAAAATTGTGCATCAATGCGGTCTAAAGCTTTCTCAGTGAAGTGACCCGTGTTTAAATGTTCTGGGGGCGTCTTGTTGAATCGCTCAAACAAATTGCTGTTGATATGAAGATGTGGGGTGGTGTCTCTATTGAGGTGGAGGTTTATACACAAGAGCTGGCACCGCGGTGCACTGAATGGCAGATCTGGCTGAAGTTATGACTTTGTCTTTTGTCAGTCAGTTTGGGTTCATCTTTTCAAAGAGCTCATGTCAAACATACCAAAAGGAAATTTTCTGAAGAATCCCATTCACAATTTCTCCTATAGAGTAATGTTCAACCAGGGAGAGCAGCTATATGCCTGCTCTCTGAATTTAGATGTTTTCTATTTTCACATTCAGCTGACTCAGCTGATGGTGGGTGTTTTGCCAGATCTCTGCTTTCAGGAGTTTAAATCTGCTTTGAGAAAACCCACCTTTAACTCTCCAACTCCAGTTTTCATCACAACCAACTGTGTATTGAGACACTGGGGCTCAACAGCTGTTACTGCTGGTCCCAAACAGCTGATATCACACCTCACACATCTCTAATTTTTACCAAATACAACAGGTTGATTTTAATTAATTCCCCACACCTCTTTAAATCTCTCTTTTGTTACTTTGTTGCTGTTATTGTCTTTGGTGACCTAAATGGTTTTGGCACCTTCAGTACGCTTCACACAAACAACTGCTTACATAAATTATTTTGCCATGGTAAATAATTTATTCAAGATTGAAAATGTCTTTATTTGTCAATTTGTCTGTGTCGAGACCGTACAATAAAATTGAAAAACAGTTTCTCTCTCTCCCACACAGAGTAAAAATCTACATGAACTAAAGTAACAAAAAAGCAGAGACAAGATGATAA
>OOFC01008869.1:1513-19793 GCA_900323345.1 Pseudochromis fuscus
CGTGGCAGATAGTAAGGTCTGAGACCGACCACTAACAACTCCACGTTGCGACAGCAGATCTTGTTTTTAACTATGATGTGACCAGGATGACACCACTTTTGGTTCACCATCACAGCAACACCACCTCCTTTGGATTTCCTGCACGACTCCGGAGCTCTGTCCGCTCTGACAAGAGAGAACCCGGGGATGCTAACAGCTGAGTTGGCCATGCTAGCCATTAGCCACGTCTCCGTTAGGAGGTACAAGCAACAGTCCTGGTAAGATCTGTCATGTTTCACCAAAGCCTCCAGTTCCTCACACTCAACATAGGGAGTTGGCATTTCCCATTATGATTGATGGGACGAAAGGTTTGTGACGCCACTTTCTAGCCGTTAGTTTAGCTCTTAGCTTAGCTCCAGCTCGGCATTTCTGCCGGGATTGGATGTTTAATCCCACTCGGTTTGTGTCGTAAACTCAGAAGCTCATCCCTGGAGTATTTATAAAAACACATCTTCTTAAAAAAAAACATACACACTACTCAAAAACACAGAGATATACGGAGCTACACGGATTTGCTGCCACTGTCGTTGGCGTGTTCTCATGGAGGTATGTATTGTCTGAAAAGGTGTTTCTTGAACCTTGGCTCCAGCTGATGTCTGTCCAAACCTCACTTCTATATTTTGGAAAATTTCACTTTCATTTCAGGGAATGAAGTGAGAAGATAGGTATTAGTCCCATAGAAGACACCTACTCATACCTATAGAGCTACCAATATTTTGGGAGGAAGAACTGACCTTTTAGACATAACCATAACATAACCATTTAGACATAACACAAAGTGCCCTCCCCGAAGCTGCGTCTCCAAGACAAACAATGTAGGTCTGCTTGCTGGAAGGACCCAACTTTCCAAAACTTATAATTTTTGCAAGATTGAAAAAAGACCAAACCACGACGGAGTGAATGTCAACATGGCAAAACCCATACCAATATCCCCCTGAAACAGGGGTGGGCAATCCTGGTCCTCGAGGGCCGCTATCCTGCATGTTTTTGATGTTTCGCTCTTCCAACACACCTTATTCAAATGATCAGCTCATCATCAAGCTCTGCAGAAGCTGCTAATGATCCTGATCATTTGAATCAGGTGTGTTGGAAGAGGGACACATCTAAAACATGCAGGATAGTGGCCCTCGAGGACCAGGATTGTCCACCCCTGCCCTGAAAGAACAGCTCCCAGATGTCCCTCAGCAACAGTCAAAAAGTCCAAACCATGCTTAGTGGGTGAACGGGGTCTAGACTGGGAGTACAAATGTCGTGGTAGCTGGGCAGACAGCCTGGTGGCTGCAGGAGCTCAGCCAACTTCATAACTGTCTTTGCATTAGATAACTCTGGGGCAGCTCAGAGATAGGACA
Source organism: Pseudochromis fuscus (assembly GCA_900323345.1). Lineage (NCBI taxonomy): Eukaryota > Metazoa > Chordata > Actinopteri > Pseudochromidae > Pseudochromis > Pseudochromis fuscus. The sequence continues at coordinate 2,902 of OOFC01008869.1, forward strand.
TATACTTACCACGAAGGAAAAACTGGAAGGGACCTGGTGTCAGCCAAACATGGAAGAGACTGGGCTTCAGTCGACCATGGGTCAAGCTGGGCGTGGGTTGGTGGATTGTGGAAGGTGGTCTCTGAGGTCTTGGCTAAACACGAAGCAAATCAGAAACTGAAATAGACAAGGGGCTAGTGCTGGTGGCAAGTGGATTCAGGAGCAGCATGTCAAGCCAACTGAAAAGGCGACTGAAGGCTGGCCAACTGCACCTAAGGCTGCAGGCATAGGTTTGTTGGGAGTTACTTGGTAAATCCAGGGAAGACTATAAGTTTGTAATGAGTTCTGCACATTTTTGATGCACTCTGTGGCTAAGCACTCCAGCTAACTTGAAGCAGAGGACACATTGCATGGAGAAGGAGGAGCAAACAGTAGAGGAAGAGGGCACTTGTTCTGCAGCTCTATAAATCTCTCCATAAACATCAACCTCCTCCATTGTTTCTGGAAAGAGAAACACAGGGTGGCCATGGGAACCACCACTGTCATTCCTCGTCTTCCAAGTTCTTGTTAGTCAAGCATGGGTAACTGTACATAGACTCAGCCAGGCTGCCAAACTGCACCTTTCTATTTACTTCGTAGTGTAAGTAAAGTAAGTAAAGTAAAATATTCAAATTTCTGAACGGATTATTGTGGGTTTGCATGAAGTGCAAATCCCTGCGAAGATGGTAATGGAATCCTACCCTCATAGTATCTGTGTGTATGTCATCAATCACAGGAGGAATTATTAATGATGGGGTTCTGGGTTTACTCATCATGCTGGATTGTGCATTTCTTTTGGACTGCATTTGATGTGTTGATGAGTACTTTCTGCATGAAAGTACATGATCAGAATACCCATGAAGCAAAGTATGCCGTACAAACAACCTCCAGTGATAGTTGACAATGGCATGCTGTGTCTTGCAGTGAGTTGAAAGGAGAGAGTGAAAACAAGGCAGAGCTGCCTCACACACATGTATCTGCAGCCTTGGAAACACTTCAAGAAATCCACACTTGTGCTTGATTCATGTATGTCTACTCACAAAGCTCCTATGTTTAAGTAGACAAGAGGTTTTTGGTCTGTACATACTGAATACACAAAGTACCGTATTGTGCTACCTATAAGAACTTAGGAAATTTCAAAAAAGCACATGTTGAGCCACAAAATAACAAAAGAAGAAGATGCCAGAAAATGGGCCAGGAAAGAAGAGGATGGAGGAGATGAACATCGACCAGTGGGTGAAATGAAACTGTTTGACAGGAACAGTTCAGCTGTTCTCATGCTGATTTGTTTTCTTTCACAGAGAGAAATGGTGGATGCTAAAGTCTGGTTAGCCTGGCTTAGCATAAAGACAGAGCAGGGGGAACAAGTAGCTAACTCATTTAATAACTGTCATGGATCTGTCTTTATTATTTTGTTTTTTCATTCATCAGCTCCTCACTGTATATGCTCCTACTTCCCAGGTTGACTTCTGTTTTTTTATCACTTATCTCCTGCAGTCCGTATTCATCTGTTTTTGTTTGTTTCTTTGTTTGTTTGCCAGAATTTTGGACTTGGGACTTTAGGCCACTCCTTCTTCTTCGTTGGCCTGCATGATTGTTGTGCATGTGGACCCTCTCTATGCTCTTTGATTTACATCAACTCATATCTAACTACTGCATTTTCTGGACCATTGAGTGCACCTGTCTATAAGCCGCTATTGAATTTATTCCAACAGTTTCATGTGGTCCACTCTGACCGGGTCTGATGTGACGACGCTAAATGTATCGGCGGCACGGAGCTTGCTAGCTTGTAAAAAGCTAACGAGCTTCGTGCCACCGATACATGAGAAACACCGGTGTTTAAGTTCAAAGCGTCGGGAAAAAAGTAGCGGCTTATGGTCTGGAAAATACGGTCACTTACATCTCTTGTGTTTATTCTGGTTCAGGGGGTAGCAGTCTGTGAGGTCACACATTATCCTCTGCTTTCTGTGCAAAATCATTCAAGAGAATTTTGAAATCTACACCACTGGGGTTCTCTGCCAACCCTGTCTAGTTTCATGTTGGTGGCCACATGAAAGTGAATCAGAAATAAGGGCAATTATCTGGCACACAACTGGTACAGAAATATTTGTTCTGTTGCCATGGAGCTGTGACGCTGGTCTGCCTCATTCCTCAAACATCTGACATCCGACTGTAAGGAAACCACAGCAAGTACAACTCAAGGAAGGTAGAAAGAAAAAAGAAAGGATAAAGTGATAGAAAAAAAGTGCTCCACTACCACTGCAGGCCTGGTGACTCATCCCTCTCTCTCCCCCCTCAGGGACCTGTGGCATGCCATCACTTTATATAGCAATCTCTCTCTCTCTGGTCCCATGTCTCTGATTAAAGGGGACAAGTGGAAAACAGTAGGAGAATAGGGAGTTCTCTCCCCACAGTTTTTACGCTGTGTGTGACCATCACACTCATTCCCATGGCGCTCACATGGGAAATGCTCCCATAAACACACACATGGAGTCCTTGACTAGTTAGAGCACGGTGTGCTTTCACATCCATCACCCGAAGGAGGCAGTGTCTCAGGGTGGTGGTTAAGATTAGACTGATGCATGTCCAATGCTTTAGTAATTACATATTCTTTTATATAAGGCATGTGTCATATTTTATCACAACTATGGATCTTTCAGAAAAGGAAATGAAACTTTCTTTGACAATGAACAGTTGAATTCACATGTTTGGGTTTAGAACGTTTAAGAATATATTAAAATGTTTATAGTAACCAATGCTCTCTCTTGTACAATTATACTAAAAAGTTGCCCTTTTTAATGTGGTACAGCAGTTCATTAGTCCTCGGTGGGTCCAGTACGAGCTGGTCGACACGAAACACAAAGAAATATTTGAATTAAAAAAAAAATACATTTAAAAATAAATACCTTCTGTGTTATGTAGCCATGCAGATAAGTCTGGAATTAGGACTGTAAGACTATAGTGAGATTCATTCAAATCTACTGTGCACTGTAAATGGGATTTGGTTCAGTTTCTTTGACAGACTTTTTTTAAGATAGACAAAAAATTTTAGGACTGAGCAACAAAACTTTTTTGAAGGAAATTTAGGTAATTGTTTTTTCACATAAAAACTGTTGAATTACATTCACACATGTGTCATAATATTCAGAAATATTTCTTTTTATTTATTAAATTAAATGACTAAATTCAAATTTAGCATTGTAAATACATTTCTGAAATTTGACAGCTCTGTAATTAGACATTGAGTTGTTTGATTATGTTTTGAATAATTATGGAAGTTTTGAAAATAAAAACTGATGAATGTGTCTTTATTAAATAATAATAATAAGACTGACAGAGACATGCCAATTATTGGCTATTATTAGTCTTCAGTAAACACCTTTCAATTAACATTAAAAATCCAAAAGTGACACAAAGTCTCAAGTAGAATTGGAGCTACATCCTGGATTATAATTATAGAAAAGGACAGTTTGTTTGTTTAATTTTTTTGCAGTGTGCTAGTGTACAGCTCATCCTTTACATAATCAAAGTGCTACACGGCCTGTGGTAGTTGGATCAGCAGCTGATAGAACCTGAAGGTCACTGTCCACTTAGTTCCTGCTCATATTTAAGCAAGACTCCACTGGATAAACTGCTCCTCTTCCATCCAGGTTCCATTTGCACCAGTTTTGTAGTTTTACAGTCTGTTGTTTGTGTATTAACTGGATTTGGGTAGAAGTATGTTTATGTGGCCATGAAAAGCTCTTTTATGGAGGAAGTTAACAAAACCTTTTAAGGAAGGTTTCCTTCTATCTTTGTTTTTTGCTTGTACACTTTAATGTGTATGAATTACAGTAAGTGACTCGATGGTCAAAGTTCAATCTGGACTTTAGAAGATGAAAAAACACTTTCACCACAAAATCTGTTTACTTCCTTTTTTGGAGCATTTCATCACAAGCTACAGTTTTCAGAAACACAGCATCTACTTTTCCATGACAACAAGTAATATAATGCAACTAAAAACACATTTTCTGATCATGATAATAATAATTTAAAAAAAGTAAACTACAGTATCCTCATTTGCTTCTCAGTCTGCCCCCAGTTCCTCTTTATACCAGCAGCTGAATCCTGAGGATTCCCCCTTTTCCTGGATTTACTGGAAAATCCCCTCATGTGTAATGGAATGTGGACTCATAGAACTTCCACAGTTCAGTATGCATGCTGCTCACACAGGTACTACACACACACACAGACACACACACACACACACACACACACACACACACACACACACACACACACACACACACACTTTTGAAGCTTTAGTGAAATGTCTTTTTTCTTTCATCTGGAAACAAAATAGCTCCAGTCACCACTGTTACCATGGAGACTCAGTTATAGCTAAATGTTTACACTGCAAGTAAAAGCATTAAACTCAAAATAGTCATTTCTGGCCTGACTTTTATGTGTGGACTTGGAGTCATCAGAAACCACAGTGCCACAATAATGATGTGAAGTACACAGATTTGATCTGAAGGACAGAAAGTCTTCACTCAGAGGTGGAACTGCACCCAAACACATGGTCCAAGTAACTGCATTTGGTCTGCCATGGTTCATATATCTTGACGGATTGATTGATTGATTTTATATATATATAGATAGATTTATTTGATTTATTTGATGTATTTGATGATGCGAGAAGAAATGGAATTTTTTAGCACTACTGCCTGTAAGTAGTTATCAGAAACTATAGGGATTGTGATATTGTTTATGTTGTTTATGTTTATGTTGTTAAACTGCATCTCATTTCCAGCTTTTTTTGGTTCTTTTTTATGTACACCTTAAGTTTGGATTTGCCCATTTTAATAATCTGTTGCAACCAATCAAAAACAAGAATTAAGAACAGCAAATTAAATTAGTAGTTAAATCTACCTTGCATTATGAAGAATAAAGAGGCTCAGGTCTAATGTCCAGCAGCAGCGTGGACAGAATGGACAGAAATCCCTCTGCACACTCATCATGAAAGAGAGACACTGCGTTGTGCTGACAACACAGAGTATTTGGCCAGCTGATCTCAGCAACAAACACACACACACACACACACATCACACACATGGACACACATGCACAGCCACTCAAGAGAGGCTAGGCTAACGATAAACATGATGCTACGTTTTCTCGTCAATTTTCATCCACTTGCTCCCCTCACACCATCGCGACTCATAGTGACTGACAAGTATCAACGCGATTGGGCAAATTATCTTTTCCTCCTCCCACACCAGCCACCAGCGTTACCTCACCGACCCGCCCCGAGCTATTCTGTTCACAATCACGGGGCCTGTGGCAATTCCAGCCAGTTGCTTTTTTTCTCTCTTCCTTCATGGGTCCCTGATGGCGTCTGGGCCCCGGTGCAGCCGCACCGGTTGTACCGTCCATATTTACACCACTGGTTCGAAGACAAGCAGGTGCCTGAAAACCTCAGCATGTTGTCCTGTATATGATATATTACATTTATTCTTTGTAAGAAATGTTATTTTAAAAGTATTTCATCTTTATTATCATTTATGACATACCCTCACATGGGTGGGTCTGGGCCTCACACTCTTCCCTCCCTGCTCCCTGCTCTGGGTGGCCCCCCCAGGCCTGTGTGGTGCAGGCCTGGTGCCCACTCCCTGTGCCTGGTCTTTTAGGTCAGCTGCTGCCTCCTCCTCTCTTGGGAGTGGTGCAGGGGAGTTGGTGCACATTTTTTTCAGCTGACTTTTTTAAAATATAATTTCAAAGTTGCACTAAATCCTGTTATTGTACATTGGACCAAACTAGTGTTTTTTCCCACATTGTAGAAACATGTTATTTTTAAATTATGCAGACTGTTACCCCTTTTCCACCAAACAAGAACGGGTGCTAGTTCTGGTGGTTAGTTGGTTCAGATCCTGTTTCTCATATGAACCAGTTTGCTTTTCCACTGGCAAAGAGACAAGTGTCAGCTTGTGGGTACAAATATTTGCATGCCGCACAGTGATGACGTAATGATGCAGTGACAATTCACATTTTAGTACCTGCTGGTACCTGGCTGGTCCCTTTTTTGGATCCACAGGAGAGCAAGTACTAGAAAAGTAGCACCAGGTACCAGGTACTTTTTGCCAATGGAAAACCAAACCAAACCAAACCTCGACCAGAGCTGAGTCGAAATGCGTTGATTCCATGCAGTGGAAAAGCGTCATTTGACAGGACTTCAGTGTTTTTCCTTCATATGGCATCATAGATTCCCCAGTCAAAGAGGACTGGTGAAGGTTACACTCACAATCACAGAAATAGAAAATAAACAAAACAACTTCCTCAATAATATCTGCATCTGCTGGTATGGTTCTCACAGGACAGGACAGTGACCGAACAAGAACCCTCCTCACCCCTCTGTACATCACAGCCTGATGGATGCTAGGGATGTTGGCTTAGACGTAAAAATGCTAATGTGCTCATTAGCTGGTATTAGTTAATAACCAATGACGGCTGCAAGTCTCAGGGCAACAGCTCTGCTATATTGTTAACAGTGTGCTATCATGCCATCGAGCTAAAAAGTGAGTATTCATACTTCAGTATATGCACACACAGTGGGTGATGAGCAGTGAGAGGAAGAGAGCAGGAATAAAATCGGTGGAAACACCTCCAACATCAAGCAGCTTTCCATCAGCCATGAGTCACTGCAGCAATGTGACCACCACTGACAGACTGAAGGAAGAAGAAAAGAAAGAAACGCATACAGTTCATGTCACATAAACGCAGCAAAAAACACACACAAGTCAAAATGAAGGCAAGGGAAGAGATAAAGAGCAAAGAATGCAGCAACTTATTGTGATGAAACAAATCATGAGACTACTCCCATTGCTTCAGGACACACTCTCTTTCACACACATGCATTCACTGTGTTTTGCAACAAACCTCTCTCCCAACTGCCACAGATGACCACAAACACACACACACACACACACACACACACATGCAGACACACTCAGGACCATTACATACCTCATTTGTCTATTTTCCATGGCTCTGAGTGTACCTTCCTGTCTTTGGGTGCAGCGGCCTCCCTGAGAACAATGTCCCATTAAATTAGGAGGGTCAGGAAGTCAACACCAAGGTGAATGCCTGAACTTCCCCAGAAACTCTTTCCATGTACTTTGGATACACACACATGCACATATCACAGACTTCCCTCCTCATGTGCCCAGCTCCTGTTGAAGTTTTCTTATGCAAACACATTAGCCAGTGAGCCCTCTTCCCTCTGAGCCGACAGACTGGGCTCCAGACTAATAACAGATGACAGAGAACAGTCTAGATACTTCTCGTCTCAGAAGCTAAAAGCAGCAGCATTAGTCCTTATTTAGCCTATATGTTTGGTCTATATAGCATATACATGTCCAGAGACAGAAAGAAGCAGGTAGCATCACTGCAGGTCCATCACATCCTGCACACCTGTTCCACCTCCTCCCCTCTGGGAGGTGCTACAGAGCACTGCACACCAAGACTACAGCAGTCCATAACCTGTGACTATCTATCTATTGCACTTTTGTTAATAACCCTGCATTTATTGTTAATAATTGTATTAGTTAGCATATTTCTTATTGCACTCATTCTAAAAGCTGCCTAATATACATATAGTCCTTGTCTTACTTGCATGTCTGTTTACAGTATTAGTACTTTGTGGATATTGTAATACAACTCCTTGTATCCTGCACACATACTTGGTGAATAAAGCTGATTCTGATTCCTATTCTGATGCTTTAGTATCATCTGCTATGAGAGAGAAAGCTCAGCACTGACTTCCATACTTCAAAGCTTCACTCCATGTCAGTGAGTTTTACTAATTCCATTATCTGAAAAATGTGCCAGAAGATTTCCACCTCAAAAGTATAACTGACATGATGTGCCATGTGCCATGTGCCATGTGTACAGTGAGCTTGATGGGAGGTCAAGGGGGCACAAGTAGAAATGGGACAGAGGGAGGGGGTGGGGGAGTGGGGTTGTTGGGGTCAGTGGTCTGACCTTTATGTGAACCCCTCAGTTGGCTGGATGATTTTATTTTTATGTTACCAGGACACCCTCAGTGAGATTAAAAATCTTTTTTTCACAAACTCAAAAGTTACTTTGCAGGAGTGTCCTGGCGATGAAGAACTCCATCATGCTGCTGAAATGTGGTTCGTTTTTGGCTCAGTGCTGTTCTTACAAAAGTAAGGCTTAATGGGTTGCAGCAGTAATCAATCATTTCACTTATTGTAGAACGATAGATTGTCTGCTGCTGTGAGGTTCACTTTGGAAAACTGAACCTTGTGTTTTTTATTGATCACCTGAACATTCCTGTCACAATGTGTATTTGTACTCAGGAAGGCGTCATGAGTACATTGCAAGATATTTACTGAAAATCTCTTTCAGAATATTCCATAAGTTCTTTCTTGAGAACAGCTCCTATGACAAAATTTCAGCTTTGCATGTAAATTATTTTATACTTTTGATTAAGCACGTTTATATTGAAGGTATAATACTGCCCCTATGGGCACGTTTTGTTACAAAAAAGTTCTGATCTAGAAATGTTGCTGTGTGTATTTTGGAACTTAAGAAGTGTTGGGGTGTTGAACGTTGTACTTTTCAAACAGTGAGAGAGAGGCAGGCTTAATGTTTTTTCCTGATTTCAGGCTTTATGTTCTGTTCTTTACAAGGTCAGAAAAAATGCAAAAACTTCTTTGTCTTTAAGAATCAGCAGGAAGCTTAATTCCCTCATGTACTCCCACAAGAAAAGGCTGCATGCAATCATCCAGAGCTGTTGTGACAAACTGAGGACTAAATGGTTTTCAACACCCACTGCATTGTCCTTGACTTTGAAACAAGACATAATGAATTTAAGTGAGGCAGGTATTTTCCAGCTCCCCCTGCCTGTTAACACAGCTGTTCAGGAAAGCCAAAATCCCTCACCCAAGGTCAAGTTTACTCAAGATACTGCAGTACAATGGCTCTATGAAACCAGCATCACAGTACAAAAGAACACAATAGACACCAGCTGAACCCCTCGACCCTCAGCTCTCACACCACCAACTTCCAGCTTTGATGCTATCACCTTCCTGCTGAGCAGATGATTTTCCAAGACCCTAAAAATCATCCCACTTGTACTATTACTTGATTCCTACAACAGCAGAAAAGCATCTCTATTCCCCCTCCCCCCCAACACACACACACACACACACACACACACACTCTCCTCCCTGGGCGTCCTTTGTTCTGATTCCATTGTGTTCCTGTTTTGAACCATAAAGGAGGTGTAAGGGGAGAGGAAAAGACAACATGTACAATAAGTAGTACATGCAGACATTCAGGAGCCCAACTCAATGAAGAGTTGCTGTGATGGAAAGAGGAAGACCCCCCCCACCCCACCCACAACCTTTTCCATCCCTTTATTACTACAAGGTGACGGGAGCACAAGAGAGAAAGGGAAAGAAAGGCTCATCTGGAATGCAAATGGGAAAGGTCGAGAAAAATGTGTGTGTGAGTTGGAAGAGGAATGAACAAGTCGATCCTGTGCTGTAGATCCTGTGAAGGCAGCAAGACCAGTGGTTGTCGTGGTGCTGACCTGTGCCCATTGTAGACAAGGTTGTACATTTGCCTCAACATAAAACAATTGTTTATTTTATTTCATCAAAAAATGTTGTTGTTCTTGTTGTAGTACTTTTGTACATGGACCAACTTTTCATAACACTAACATTGAATCAAAGCAATAATTACATTTTAAGCTCTGGGTATGAGTCAGATCACAGTCCTGAATTATTTGGCAAAGTCAGCAAACGCTGGCAACTGGACTTAAATGTTTCTCTGTTTCCATTATACAGTGTAGCGTTAGATTTGGCAGAGTATGCATAGTGGCTTGTTTGCTGTACATAATATGCATGGCTATGGGTCAACACACACATTAATTTAGCTTTCTGTATTCGAGTTATTGAGTTCATAGTGGGCTCGACATGTCCTTCTGTCATAGCATCTTTGTCCTGCTGAGGTTGCTCATGTGTCTGTAAGGACGTGATCCAGTGTTTATGAGCGTGTCCCAGCCTGCAAGGAGAAACATGATAAAACCACAAAACTTCTGATGTGGATGGAAACATCCTGAAGCTCTCTCCTCCCATCTGTATCCAGTCACTGTGTGTGACTGTGTTGCTTAACACCTTCCTTTTAGCTGTAACAGAATTCCTCCCTAACATATTTCCATTTCAACCATTTCATTCCTTTGGTCTCTGAGGCAGTTACATCGGTTTCTCTATGACATTAATTAATTAACCTGGGAGTCCTGTTACACTTGGTCGTAGCTGGAATCAGCCGACAGCTCGGTTTAGGCCCTGAATGCTTCTATTGTGCAGCAAACTGGTGAATCATGCTCCTCACCTCAGTTGGCCTGTGTCTCTGAGCACAAACATACAAGGAAAGACGTATAAGTCAATTTTCTGTCTCCAACAAACCCATGGTACAGATGGTGGAATGACTGTTGGCTTGGATATGAAGATGGCTCCCAAATAAATACCAAGTTGGATTTGCAGCTGCTGGATATGTGCATAGACACCAGTTTGTCCAACATGGCCACCATATCAACTGTTTAAGGAAATAGTATGTGTTGTGGTTTTGGCCTGTACCACTGCCACGACACTTTTTCTGGCCATCCTAGACCAAAATGTCATAAGTAAAACTTTTCACAATTCTCTTCTTGCTCTCTTTTTAACCATATTAAGATTCTTTGTATTCTCTTCTCCACCAGGATGAAGTGAAGGTTCCCTCAAAACTCAGCATCTCTAAATCCATGAAGGTTTCTGAGTCTGTGTCAGGAAGCAGAGGAGGCAGTCTTCTGGAGCTCAAAGAGGCTGTGGAAGAGCCTGGAGAGGAAGGAGAAGAAGGAGAAAAGGCAGACAAACCCCATGTTGACCTCTCATCAGATGAGGAGGGTGTGGAAATTGAGGAGACCATTGAGGAGTCCCGTGCCGAACGCATCAAGCGCAGCAGCCTGCAGCGTGTCCAAAACCTGAAGACCGTTTTCTCAAAGGAGAAGATGGATAAGACCAGAGCAAAGACCAAAGAGAACCTAGAGAAGACCAAACAAAAAACTAAGGAGAACATTGAGAAGACAAAGCAGAAGACAAAGGAGAATCTGGAAAAGACCCGACAAAAAACCAAGGAGAATTTAGAAAAGACCAAGCAGAAGACCAAGGAGAACCTGGAGAAGACACGCCACAACATTGAGAAGAAAATGGGTAAACTTGGAACACGCATGAGTGTCAACCCAGAGCACAAACAGAAGATCAAGACATCCAGCGACAAGATGAAGAAGGCTTTCACACCAGACCATGTTGTTTATGCCCGGTCCAAGACTGCTGTGTACAAGGTGCCCCCTTTCACCTTCCATGTCAAGAAAATCCGCGAGGGTGCTGTTGAGGTGGTCCAAGGCACTGAGATGATGGAGGTGTCCCAGGATGCTGAGCCTTTCAGCGGAGTTGATGGGGAGATAGAGGAAGGTGCAGTGGAGGTTGAGATGGAGATGATGAATGGAGGTGGAGATGAGGAAGAGGCTGATGAGGATGACGACGAGGACAACCATGATGCCTTGCAGGAGGACAGAGATAGAGACAGCGACTAAATGTATAACAAGGAATTTGTCAAGATCCTAACAAAGTCTACTGTACCAACCCTGAGGTTCTTTTGTAAAGACAAAAACAAAAATATAGAGACTCAATAAGGAATAATTGAGGTTGATTACATCTTGGGTCTTGTTTTTGGGTTTTTTTTATATATAATTTTGGCCATTATTTCAAGCATTTCAGATCATTTCATATTAACCAATACATTCTGAGAATATGGCAATATCCCTACAGGTGTAGAGATCAGTCAAATGATCAGACAGGGGGTATATGTTGCTGGTCAGTGTTGCACCAAGAGGCTGGTAATGTACGTTTTCTCTGTGACTAACCTGTGGGTTTCACCCTGTCTGATCCTTTGTCTGCTTGTGTCTCCGGACCGGTCAGACTTTACTGACTGGATTACGAACCAGGACACTAACCAGCTGCAGGACTGATGTGTTATTTCACGGTCATTGTTGCACAACATGTGTGAACAAAGATACTAGAATATTTTGTAGCTAAAGACACAGATGTATTTTATTAGTTTAGATACAAATCTAAATATTGGATTATGTACAATGCCACAGCAGATAGTCATATCAACTTTACAAGTGATAATATGTGTGTTGTATTTACAGCCTGGAATAAATAGAGAAACAATACACACACAATGCATAGACGTGCTGGCTCCTTTTGACCTTTACCTATGACATTAGTTGTTACACTCTCAGATGTCAGCAGCACAGGAACAGTGGCCAAAACTACAAAAGCAAGACCCAAGCATGCCAAAAAAAAAAAATCTGAATTTAAAGGATACAGTGAATTCCCTCCCACAATTGCAAAAGCATTTCAAGGGTTGTGGAGACTCTGTGTTTGATTTGTGATGTAAATGATCATGAACTTAAAGAAGAAGAAGAAAATGGAAAGAAGGAAAAGGACATCAAGAGGAGAAGTGTGTTCCCTCCGGATGATCATTCAGAGGAAACATCATCATAACAAAGCATTTTCACTTTCTTTTCTTTTTAAAAATGTTTTATATCCAAACACTTCACAATGAGTGAGATGAGAATATGGAAAACACTCAACTCCTGTGCTTTGATTTATAGTAATATCTATAGGAAATGATTTGGAGAATCAAATTCCCAGCAGCCAAATTATCTGTAAACACACATTCATGCTTATCAAGAACTACTTTGTGTTTTATAAATATCACATATCACACACGCAAAGCTATTCCTTCCACCTTCTTAACTGATCAACTTAAAAACTGAAGTGTTATTTTAATCTGCTCAAGTTACTCTATTTAGAAGCACAGTGATGTCTTTTTTGATTTTGAGGTTTTGATGAGCACAAGTATTTGTGTATGATTATTATGTATGTGATCACACTTTACATTAGGCAGATGTCATCTCCTTTTCGTTACTGACAGACTGCAGCCTATTCGCTGTCTCCTCAGCAGAAATTATTTTATGCAGTTTTTTTATATAACATTCCCAGAAAATAATCACTGTCCATCAAAATGAAGGTCTACGAAACATAAAGTAGAGACAGCTACTTCATAGGTCCAGTACATTTCCTGCACTAATGACATTTACCTGTATTGTTTTCTCATGGGAGTTATCTTCATAAAAACCTGTAATGAGTTTTTGTTCCATAAATAATCTGAGCTGAGGACCAAGACATTTAACACGTCTCCCAAACTTCTTCTAGTACCAGTTTAGACTTAACACTGTGCTAATCTCCCCACGGGTCTATTACAGCAGGACTAAGGTTCAAAACAAGTGTTACAGCTTTGGTTTGACACTGACCCCTCGTGTCCAGTCATCTCACTATAATGTTCTCTGCTCCAGATGAAAGGTGCATTTCACCAGAACTTTCAACTGTTCTTTGCAAACAACCAATTCAATTTCTTCTATTTACATTTACTTGTTTGTTACAACATGTAGAAATGTGTTTTATATATTCACCCCTACTGGTGGTATTTCAGCAGTGCCTTGCAAGAATATTTTCAAGAGTATTGCTCTGACTGCGTTGTTATAGCCAATTCAAAGTAAATTTCCAATCCACCTGTGCCTATTTTCTTTTTGAACTACTCCTGTTCAGCATAGAGGGGCTACAGCCTGACCCTGCCAGTGGTGTCAGGTCAGGTAAAGGGGTAATCCTACAATAAATGTTTGGACCCAAGTAGGCACCAAGCAAGTTTTACATAACTGTTACCAAAGGCCACCACAGTATTTGTACTGTCCGAGTATAATATCCCGCTCAGACTGACTCATCATCATTTTACTTGTGTTCTTTTTGTATATAATGTGAAGCACTGCCAGTGCAGATCATAATGCATTTTGATTTCATTTAACAGACTGACAGTCTGTTGACCTCTGCTTCCAGTAGTTGTTCTACTTCTAGCTTTCTGACCAAACTATACAATGCTTGTGCAGATTTCACAGTGCAACAAATGACACTTTTACTTACATGTAAGCAAGTATGAGAGGTTCTAGCCTTTTTCATGTGCAGTTGTGGTAAAATCCCTCTGTGATTTCAAACCTTCAAAGTGATCTGCCAGTGCCACTGTCAGAGCAGTAATACCCTGCAGCTGTGCTGAGGCCTGTGCCAATGGAGCACGTAGTTCACACCTAGCTGTTTCCTTGCTTTTGTTTTGTCAGTAACTGATTACTGTATAATGTTGCATTGCTTAACCACTAATGATTTAATTAATAAAAGCTACTTGGTTCACAGGTTCTGAGTTTTTATTCTTACACTTTCTTAGTTTTCTTATTCCTCTATTAATGCTTCTAAATACCAGTCCATACTAAGTTAAGCAAAAAAATATATGTATAACTTTTCTTGAGAACTTTTTTTTCAAAACATATATCAGGGTAGCTGATATAGAATATTAGAATATTTAACACATCTTCCTGGATTACATGCTCCAATACTGATCAGCAGTGTACAGCAGGAACAATAATCTGTGAGGTGACTTCTCTAAATCACCAAAGTATCTGTGTTATATCCTGACTGAGGACTTGATTCACTCAGACCTCAACTCTGTCCTGTCAAAGCTCCACCAGCACATGGACTTTGCAGCAAGAGGAACCACTATACTGGATCTGGTAAACACACATCTGAGCACATCCTGAAGTAGATAATGTGTCTTATGTTATACATGTAGCACAGCGGGACATGGAGGAACAGCATCACACCTCTGTATGTTTCAGCATCTCATGGACGTGACAAATAAAAACTGGAATCTTATATCAGCTGAAATGTTTTCATTTCAGTGACTCTGAGGGATTATTCTGTGACTCCTGATTTCTCTTTTTTTATCCTGTTACATTTAGGTTGTTGGCTTTATGTCAAACTGGCAATCCAATATTTCATTTTCACATCTATTATACTACAGAGTTCAAAAAGCAACCTGATGATTCATTAAAAAAAAATAAACACCTAACTATAGGCACAGTTCTCTAGAACCAGAACAGGCAGTAGCTCTTTCAGCAGGGTTTGACAGGTCTACCCTGACCTCTGGTGGAGAGAGTTTAAACAGGTACACACCAAATAAGACATGAAATCATGTATCTTTGTGCTTCAGGGTTTTTAAGATGAGATAAACTGTAAGATACATCCACTGTCCATGGATACATCACCACACAGTTTTCCACAGAATGGACTTGGTGTCAGGAGTGGGATTGAAACCTATGCCTTCAGGGGAGACTGCTCGGGCCTTCTCACTGCTTCTTACCACATTCATACACTGTTAACCCCAATTAGTTCAAATCAAATCAATTTTATTTATAGAGCACTTTTCATGCACATACACACAGCACAAAGTGCTTTACATGTGGAAAAATAAATAAATAAATAAATAAAATACAAATAAAAATAAAAACAAAATAAAAACAAAGCAAGCAAAGCAAAGCAAAATGCATTGGGCCCACCCAACCGCCCGACCCATCCCCACCCAGGCACACCCCCTCCCCTTCCCCAAACTCTCACGCCCGTACACTCAACATACACTCTATAAAAAAAAATGAATAGGTAAGTAAATAAACGTATCAGGCTGAGTGCGGATTCAACAGTTGAGGAAACACCATCCAAGGAGCCGTCTGCACCGGGTGCAGGACGCCACCTGCAACCACTGGGCAGGGACCCTGGGGGCCAGGATGGGATGAAGCAAAGATGCCCAAACCCCAAACCTGGCACCCCCGGGACCACACCCGCGCAGCCACAGCCAACCACCTCTCCCGGTGCAGAGGGCTCCCAGAGGAAACACTGGCAAGAAATGATAAACAGGAAAAATTTGGGTGAAAAAATCTAAGAATAAAAAGGTAAAGCTATGGAATGTACATGTAAAACCAAATAAAAGTCTAAGAGAAGAAAGTTACAATTGTAAAATAGGACAAAATAAAAAGGTAAAAATGGTTAAATATATAAATACCAAGGCAGCAGATAAGACATTAAATAAATATCTAAAAGCTAGGTTAAAAAGATGGGTCTTGAGCCTGCTCTTAAAAACCTGAACGGTCTCTGCGGCCCTGAGGTCCTCCAGCAGACGGTTCCACAGGCGAGGGCCATAGTGCTGGAAAGACGCCTCACCAAGGGTTTGTGTCCTGACTTTTGGAATGATGAGGAGACCACTGCCGGAAGAGCACAGAAGGCCCAAGACCATTAAGACATTTAAAAACCATTAAAAGAACCTTAAAATCAATCCTGAAATGCACGGGGAGCCAATGCAATGATTTTCAACCAGGTGTAATGTGGGCCCGCCCTCTGGTCCTCGTCAGGACACGTGCTGCTGAATTTTGTAAAAGTTGTAAACCTGAAATGGTTTTCTTTGGAAGACCAGAGAGCAGGGCATTACAATAGTCAATACGACTGGTGATAAAAGCATGCATCAGCATCTCCTTGTTGGCCAGAGAGAGGATGGGGCGGACTCTGGCGATATTCTTTAAATGATAGAAACCTGTCTTTGTGATGTTTTTAATATGTGGAATAAAAGTCAGCTCAGAGTCTAAAATAACGCCCAGGTTTTTGACTTGTGTAGAGGGGTTGAGAGAAAGTGACTGTAGTTTGGGTAAAATTTCCTCTCTCTGGGCTTCAGGACTGATGACTAAAACCTGGAGGAAGTTTTCTGCCATCCAGGATTCGATGTCTATAATACAGTTAAAAAGTGCATCCAGTGGCCTTGTGTCATCAGGAGACATGGAGATGTATAGCTGTGTATCATCAGCATAGCTGTGAAAACTAACTCCATGTCTC
>OOFC01008880.1:0-42347 GCA_900323345.1 Pseudochromis fuscus
CCTCTGTCTCTCCCTGTCTTTTTCTTCACAGAGGATCAGCTGTTGCTGGCCAGAGCTGAAGGTGACTTGTCGGCTGGGCCAACGGCTGCAACACAGGACATGGGTCCTTCCTCTCCTCCCCGCTCGTGTCTTGTGTTGCAGCCAGTGGATCTGCCTCTCTGCCTCTCTGCCCGTCTGTCCGCCCACTGCTGACTGACCGAGCTCCTGGAATAGATGGATCCCTTCAACCATGGACCTGCCGACCCAGCTCCTCACTTTACAGCCAGCTTGTGCCTAGTTGCTGTCGTTCTGTTTTCAAAATCAATATACTGTCCTCGCTCACGGTTTAAAGACAATAAAGCGCTTTACAGACAATGCTACTCCTGTTGTATTTGTAATGACAGCAGTGGGGTTCGTGGATTGTTTGTTTTGGGATATAATGGGACACGCTCAATGTTTCCAGTTATGATCCAATACTTGTTTCATGTCATGTCTCATCAAGTGTATCGCCGCAGCCCTCAGAGAACAGCTCCCCGGTGACATTTGCACGGTGACATCTAAAGCAAAGTTAGCACCGCCGGGGATTGTTATTCTTTTAAAAACTATAAACACAAGGCAAGGGAGATAGGTTTTTAATGAGCCTTGCCTTGCATCAAATGAAGCAGCACTTCTGACTTTTCAGGGGAGCAAACATCATCATGAGGCAATAGCTCCCGACAAGGTCACCAGTGATGTACCTCTGGGCGACGCAGGCAGGTGCTGTGGAGGCACGCACAGGCTGTCTGAGCCCCTTTAAATGCCTCCTCATCTCCCCCCATGTTCCAACAAACAGCATAGATGAAGACGCCACAGAGCGATGTGAGATAGCTTTTGTCTCTTTTCGATAACAAGCGGAGAGCTGGGGGAAGTAACAGGAAGAGGACAGAGATGCTGTACAATGCCTCCTGCTACCAGATGTGACCATTTATCTCGCATTGTCACTCAGGCTGGAAAAGAAATCATTGTGTGTGTCTGTGTGAGTGTGTGTGTGTGTGTGTGTGTGTGTGTAGGGGAAGACAAAAAAAAAGTAAGGAAATTGTGAGGTGAGGTGAGGTGTTTGTGCACATCGGGTATCCCTGTATTGAATGTGTGCATCTTTGTAATAATGAAGTGTGTGTGTGAGTGTGTGCTTTAGAGTAGAGGAAATGAAGCCATTTTCTGACAGGGGTGTCACTTGATTGGAATGTAAATCCGGGTGCGGATGCTTGCTGTTTTCAATCTTCGCTCCACCCGAATTGTTTACCAAAGGGATTGAAAGGAGGCTGTGTGTTGAATGCTGGGTGAGCTGATATTGGCTGACTGTGTTTACCCTGTGTTGGTGCAGATGTCTCCCAAGCAATATTATTTATTTACCAGTATATAGCCCTGAGCGCCGCCAAATATTTTTGTGACATACCTCCTGGAGAGTTCCTTGACCTGATCTTAAGGTAGGCCTCTAGCAAAATAAGTCTGAAATGGCACGCTGTGATTGGACTACATCTCTTTTTTTGGCTTCGGTAAATTTAACTGCAAGTACTTCAAGGTAACTTTTCAAAGTTTCCTCTTTTACTTTGTTTAAATGCTTACAGTTGACAAATTTAAATTGGCTCAGTTGTGTATTTCAGTGCAAAAATGAAACTACAGAGACACAATGTTTTCTATTACACTCACAAGGTTATATGCTGGACTATTTTATGTCAGGGAGCAGTGATGTTTGCTCTAAGCCACAAACATTAGGCACATAACTCCCTAAGATGATAACTTACCATTTCCACCCTTCATTTTTTTTAAACAAAGTATATCAACAAGATTTAAAGTGTTCATTCATGAGCCTTATATGTCACTTATTTGGATTTATCCTGGTGGACAGCACCAGGATATCTGATTCCCACTTCCAGTCTTCATACCTCACCATTGGCGCATTTACACTGGTACCTACTCGCTTAGCTTCACCTCGGATCGTTCAGGATTGGCCCCCTTCGGTTGCATTTACATTGCCGAGGATCGTCCTTCCTCCGTGTAGCTGGCCGTCATTCGTGACGTCATCTTTTATGCGATTGTTTCGTTTCTGACCGTGCCGTCCAGCTCCTGCTGAATTTTCTCATCTGCGACTAATGACAGAAAGGTTTGCACCTCGTCCTGAGTCCATGGGGCAGGATTTCTAACAGATGCCATTTCTCTTCTTGTTGTTATTTCAAACATGTCTGCACGGTTTGCCTAAGATTTAAAACTGCCGGCGTGTTTGCGGGGACAGATTACGTGCCGTGCAGTGATGACACAACGACACAGTGATGATTCCGACCAATAAGATTTTAGTACCTGCTCCGACCTGACCAGGTACTTTTTTGAACCGCAGGAGAGGAGGTACGAAAAGTTGTACCAGGTACCAAGTTCCAGGTACTTTTTTGCCAGTGTAAATGCACCAAAACCGAAGCGAAGCGAGTAGGTACCAGTGTAAATGCGCCACAAGTTAACCACATGCTGGTGGTAGCTTCTGATACTGCTGTCCATAAAGAAAACAAAGACCTGAACCCTCCCCAACAAAAGTCTGACCTTGAAAGCACCTGAAGAACTAAACTGAAACGTCATACACCCAGCACAGATCAGTCTGACATCTAACAGATTGCTGGGTTTTAACAAGGATTTGCTGTGCTGCATATTTTTCTACACCAGTGCACTGTGTGTCTGCAATCAGCAGTTACAGATTGAGGGAGAGAACTATCCCCCCCTTCCCGCTGCGGCCTGAACTCCCCCTCCACCAGCCGAGTTGCTATGATAATGCAACAGCTACAACATCCAGTCAAGGAATTTATTCAGTTCACAGTGGGGAAGATGGAGACGGAGACTGAAGGCGGGAGTGGAAGGGTCTTGTCACAGGTGTCTTTTCAGTTTGCGTTTTATTGGATATTTGTGCAGCATCTAAAACCTCAGGCACCCCGGGCTGAATGTCACAGCACCAGGTTAAGATACTGACGTTTGTTTGAGGATGACATGGGGTGAAATACAACCACCGCTGTGCTCCAGGTAAAAGAAAGCAAGTAAGTTAGCAAAGAGTTCAGTATTTTTAGTTGTTTATAAAGTGTAGGCATAGACAAAAAAATAATTGATGGTACGGTTGCATGCACAGGATCAGTTATGACATGTTAAACATAGTGAATGACAAAAGAGTGGACAACTGGGCCTCATAAAGTCACGCTTGTTCGCTGTGATGAAGGATTGCCAGTATAGATCAGGCTCATTTACGAGATGGAGTATGTGGCAACCTAATCAATTCCTTGGTCTGTTCCAGGGCCTGTAGATTTATTCACACACACATACACACACACACACATACACAAGGTCATAATGCGTTTTATGGTTTGCTGCCCATTACAACAGGCGCGATAGCCAAAGGAGAAGAGATTGGAAATATACGAGCAGTAAGAGGAGAGAGGACATGCTGAAGAAGGGGCACAGTGTGGCAGAGAGCTCTTTCTCTAATAATTATACCATCCCTCAGTGGCTCCTTTGCAAAAAAAAAAGTGAGGGACCAACAGCACCTCCTCCCAAGGACCCTGTGCTTTTAGAAGAGACTCAATGTGCCAGCACCCCCAGGGGGGATGATGAGGGGAGGGGATCTTTTTAAGAAACTTAGCACTGATAAGAGCTCCTAGAGAGACTGGGATGGAGAGAAGAAAGAGGAAGTTAAAGCAGGGTAGTTAAAGATGGTTGGAGAGGGATGGAGTGATTGGCAGCTGAGGGAGATAAAAACAGACAAGCAGAAAGGGGAAAGTAAAGGGGGGGAATAAGAATGGCAAAACAGAGATAGAGAGTGGTGAGGAAGGAAAGGCAGGAGGCTTAGATAAGTAGTGAAAGGGACAAAACTAGTGTGGCAGACTCTGCACTCTCCCTCAGAGTGGAGAATAGAGTGGCTGGGGATGATTTATTAAAACTGAGCGCGGCGACACTTCAGAGACAGCTGCCACTTTTTCACCAAGTTTCAGACAGTGACACATCAGTCAATAGAAACAAAAAGTTTAGCCCAAGTGCTGAGTGAAAAAAGTTTTGAACCGTGGTTATCTGGCTGTGGAGGTCTCTGACGTCGTAGATACCCAGAAGACAAACAGACAGTAAATTGCTCTTTAAATGTCCCAGCAGCGTGATGTTCCAGGAGATAGTTCATAGTGAGGTTTCGATCGCCAGTCTCCATCGTTTTTTCACTTTTTCTTTGCGCTGTGTTTATGTAGGTTTTCCATTTGAGTCTGTTTACCCACTGCTGAGCAAATACAGACAAAAATCTCGGCGCGGGTGAGGATACTCTCTGAGACTTTCTGAACCAGAATAAGAATGAGAGGGAAAATGAATAAAATACATTTTCGCCTGCTGCAGCATCAGTTGCACACAAAACAACCATTATAAGCAGCACAATGTCAGCTTTCTCCCAACCTTTCTCACAAAGTAAAAACACAATGGTCTCACACTTTGTAGTAACTCACTGAGAGTCCTAAACACTATCACATAGGTCATGTGAAGCTGAACACTAGCTTTTAAAGCACACAGCTTAAAAGAGTTCAAAAAGAAGCACATAATGAATCAGGCACATGAATATGCCGGAAGAACAGTTATTGAAATAATCAGAATATATAGCCAAAGGAGTTAACAAATCCTAACTGAGATGTCGCTTTCTATATGATCCTTCCTGTCCTCAAATGAGGATTGTAATGACTTCAAATGTAAAGTTGTCACACTGGTGGATGCCCTTGAAAGGGTAACTGAGCTTATGGAGATATTCAGATCACAGGTTTCCCCGAGCTGTGCCGTAGGAACAGGCAGTCAGACATTTGCGATGCCACTGGAAGCACCAGGAAGGTGGTGGAGTGTGACTTTGATAATGCAAACATCAACATATGCTAAGCCTCACCAAGCTGATGGGTTGTAGTTTGGGAAAATTTGCTTAATAAAATCCTGCATTTCATCACTGTGCTGACACCTGAGGGGAAATCAATTCGTTGCTCTCTTTAGTCATGGGGAGCGGATTAACAACCACACCACATTTCAAAGGATGTCTCTTTGCAGAATAAATAAACAGACCTGAAGTTCATTTCCCAAACTGAAGCAATTTATAAAGTAAATAAAAAACAATGTTTGTCATTTGGATGCTATTCTCACGGCAGAATCTGCTGATTGGGAGGAACTGGATCAGAGGAGCATGTTCGTTCTCAGGATTGGTTGACTGCTGTTTCTTTCCACGCCACCTCCCGTGAGTACCGCTGCTCCAGCTCAAGGACTCGTAGTGTGCATGGCGGAGAGGAGAGTGTGTGTAGGAAGATAGAGAGACAGAAAATGGAAAGGTTCTCACTCAGGTGAGGTGAAGAATAAAGCTAAACTCGGAGGAAAACGTTGAAAGTTATCGTTCGGAGGCAGGCAAGCGGAGACGAGGAGGAAAGAAGAAGAAATGGTAGAGATCAAAACAAGGAAAGTGTGAGAGTTTGTGAAGTAATTAAAAACCTGAGAAACTTAAAAAACTAAGACAGTATGAAAGAAAAATCAAACAGCTAAAAACAGTCTGATAGAGTTGAAGAGTTAAAAAACAAAAAAAGGTATCAAATGTGGAGGGGAGAGGGAGACAGGACAGAGGAGGAGAAACAGAGGACAGAGAGTGATTCAAGCTTCAAAAGATGAGAAATGAATCTCCAGTTGACAGCAGATAGGGGTCAGTTATGATAAGTGTCCCACTCTCTATCCTCAGTGGGAGTATAGGCCAGTGCTGAGTTATCAGCTGCCAGTCGCCCGCTCAGGTCCTACATACACAAGGTGACCTTCTCTGATCAGCCGGTCGGTGGTACAGAGCCGCAGAGTGCTGACAGTGACAGGTGTTCACTTTCAGCTCCCGGCTCCCACTGGCACACTGTCACTGTGGTTTATTCCTTCATTCTGGATTCACACAAAACTTTAAAGGGTAAAGAGGTCCCCTGCAGGGCACACATAAATCAAGTATTCTTGCATATACTGTAATCCCTGCTTGGTTGTAAAACAAAAAAAAAATGCTGCAATGCACATTCAATGAGGAGAAATCTCAGCAGTTGAGACAGGGAACATGTAAATGTTGACACCCTGTCAGATTCACTCTGAAATGATGGGAGACCAATTATGAGGGTGTTTCCTTAAAGGGACAGTGCTTTAAAATGGGTTAAAACAAAGACTAAAGTGATGGATTGCTGCATTTCCTGACTGTCTGGGGTAATGTGTTTTCAACAGAGTTTGCTTTTTCCATTGAAAGACATAACGAGTGCAATACATCAGTGAAATGTGAATTTAATGTGCTCAGGTTCCAAAAGATCTGGAGGGTGAAGAAAGGGTTTTCCTTTAATTTACTACCGAGACACAATTTTCTCCTCCATTATCAGCACATTTCAGTTGATCACTAGCCACATGAAAAGATTCCTCTCACAGTACAATCCAAAAATAATCAGCAAATAAATATATAAAGGATAAAAGATCTGAACTCATCCTGACAGATATAAAACATGTGTCATTGTGGTACAAAAAGGTGCAGGATATTTTCAGGAACTTCAAAAAGCTAAACCTGATAAGAAGCCATGGTGTGATGGCTGCTACAACTGGAGCGGAAAGAGAGATATTAAAAATCCTCAGTCATGCGCCAGCAGTTGCCAGTCGCTCATTTGGGAGCAGGACTTTGGTGTTGCAGCCACTGATGATATACATTATTTGTTGGTGGTGGGGTGAGGATGTTTTTTATGAGGCCAGCGGCCATGAAAGCACCACTGTGCAGAGCGGCTCTGAACAATTGTATTGTCCCAGGGCTTTTGATTAATGTGAAGGGTGGCTGAGGAACAATTCCAGCACTGTTATCACAAGCAAACAGAGGGAGACGAGGGGCCCTGGAGCTCAGCAGGGGCCCCATCAGTGGGTCCCTATGCTTCCTGGCTGTGATTCCAGCAACTGGACTGATAGTGTCTGATGTGTGTTATGTTTCTGTTTACCTACAAGTGCTTGTGTGCTTGTGCTCTCAGCTGGGATGGAGTGAATTGGGTTTTTTTTGTGTTTACTCTGTGATTGAAAATCTCTCTTCCACTGCACTTAACTGCTGATTGGTTTGACCTTGGTGACAAAATCCATTAGTTTTACCAACTACTGCTGAAAAAGAAATCCCATGGGGCTGTATTTCACAGCTAAACCTATGTATGATGTAAAAATTCTGAGTTGAAATAAATCCTCAGATACTTATTTCCCTGATGTTGGAGTTCCTTTGAAGACTATGCAAGAGAAAAAAATCTAGACATGCACTTTTATCTTTGGCAGCTGTGCAATAATTCCCTATGATGATTATCTGTCTTGCTTCTAATTACAAATACTACACTGTTTCCCTACAAATGAGGACGCTGCATGAGCTCACTCTTCCACTCTATCAGTTTGGGTGTTTGCTGCCAATATAATACCCCAATGGAAAAAGACTCTCCTTCCTTGTCAGAAGAAACCATCCACAGCTGTCGCAACTATTTAAGACGGAGCCAATTACAGCAATTTGAAAGTTGTACTAGTTTCTGATCGGAGCTTGTTTCAGAGTGGTACACGTCTGGTACTGAGGATCTTGTGCCTATTTTGTGGCAAAGCAGCTTCGTTTGCATGCTGCCATCCTCCCCTCTGTTTTCTCTCTTGCCCTTTTCTGGCCCTCTCGCACCCACTCCTTCTCCTTCTTACCACTCCGTCCCCTTCAATTGTGAATCAGTAGTGAAACAAACAAGTTAGATGCTCACTGGACTGAATGTGATGCGTTGCCTGGGCGACGGAGGGACAGGCCTGAGGAGTCTGGAGCTAGATGAGAGATTGGAGAAAAGTGAGGAGGTGGTTTTGTGTGTGTGTGTGTGTGTGTGTGTGTGTGTGTGTGTCTTTTAGACACTCCCACTGGGCCCCCTGGCTGGCGAGGACTGACTGCTGAGTGGGCTGATTGGCACATCGACAACACCCTCAACCTTCTCCTCTCTCTCTCCTGCTCCCCTCTATTCTTCCTCCTCACTCACTCTGTAATGCTGATGATACGTTCTGCTCTGGGTCGACTTCAGCTGCATAAACAAGTGGATGCCGCTTTGTCCTGCAACCTTGGAGTGGTCATCCAACATACACACTACAACAAAAAGATAAGCACACACACACATTGACACACAGTGAAGCTTGGCTGGCAACCACTTCTGAGAATGACACACTTGTCTGCGATTCTTCTCACAATCAGCACAAACAGTTCAGCACACTGACCTTAAGAATCACAATCCTTACATCAGAGGAGAAAGAGCTCAGTGTTGCATAAAGGAAAAACTAACGAACTAAAAGCAACCCAGATTCACTCATTCTGAAATCACTACAGGTCTTTTTCACAGCAAATGTTTTGACACGTCGGCAAAAGAATACAACAGACAGCTGATACCATCATTACCCCTGCTTCCATGTACAATATGAAAACCTGGAACTAAATACAATCCAGTCAGTGCTCGTTTTATTATTCATATCTGTGCTTTTCTCTCATGCACACATCTACATGATCATATCGCAGCTGAGATCTTTGCCAGCCAGAAACGGTGAGTAAAACAGTGCTTAGATGTGTCAAAAGACAACAACTAGCACTTCAACAAAAACAACAACTCATCTGAAACAGCGATGGAAAACAATGACCACAAATTAAAAGTACCCATCTGTGTCCTGACAGGAATATAAAGCAGCAACACGATTTGCAGCTAACGTGCATGCATCTGAGTATGACTCAATTTTGCAGCAGTGCTTGCAATACTGCAGTGAGTGGTGGTAAAGTTTTATGACATGTTTACATTATTTATAAACTCTCTTTGCATAAGCTTATGCATATAAAAATATCCCCTCATTACCTTCCCCACGATGAACCATTTCTTTATTATTCACTGTTCTATGAAAAAAGTAAAGTGGTAAAAAGTCGGTATATATTTTATCAACAAACTTCTACTGCAAATGTACTGGAAATGAGCGATGTCACATATTTTTTTGCCCGTTACAGTGATGCAGTACTGGATTAGTGTCTGACAACAGGTGTTAGTTTCACTCACACAATTCTGATTAAAGCCTTAGCTGACTTGAAGTGTTAGATTCACAATGAATAATGTCCCATGATGTTATTTCCTGAACTTTATTTTTGATTGTTACCTTTTCACTTAACATTTGAATGGCTGTAAGCAGACTGTGTTCTTCACCAGAATGCACAAAACACCACTCGCTCAGATTGATTGAGATGTCTCCTCTATCTATCTCACACACACACACACAGACACACACACAAGGGGAGTGGTGCCAACTGTCTTGCTTCTGACTGTTCAACACTTGTATCTTACAACTCTCCGTGAAAGGTGAGACGGGTTGTCTCAACAACGGGATCCGAGCAGAATACATTTTTAAAAAACATTCCCTTATCTCTCATGTCCTTCGGGCCATAAAGTTCAAAGAACATTTTCTCTGCATGTCTCAGTCTCATCCACCCATGTATACACCCACTACCTAAAGAGTCTGCAGACTTGCCAAGTTCTCAGAGGAATAAAATGCTATTTTTTAAACCAGTGCTGAAAATATTATAATGCATACCTGATAACTATTTTCACACACATGGATCAATGAGTAAAATCTGGCTGCCATATGCAATAATAGACTACTCACTCATATTTTGACCACAGGTCATAAAAGAGGCCTAACCTAATCACTAATTGATGACCACGTTCTGTCCTTATGACTGAAGGTCATTGTGTCTTCTGGTGTATGGGGAGATAATAAGCTAAGGGAGAGCGTGGGCAAGAATCTATCTCCATTAAATTAAAGAAGCCTGATCCCACAATGTGACCTCCATTCACTATGATTTATAGCATGAACAGAGTAAATGAACATCAAGCACAAAGGACATCCAGCTAATGAAATCTTTGGCCCAACAGTTAAGTCAGTTAAGATGTGAATGGAGCTGTAATTGAATAGAATTGTAGAGAAGTGAAGACCCAGGCACACATTCATTGAATCGCAAAGTATAAGGCCAAAGCCAATAAAATTACCATGCATGTGAGCTGTGTGTTTCTGATTCAAGAGCTTAAATGACCTTCTCATAGACTGGCATTTATCACTGGGAAGCAGAATCTCACATAGTGATGCATCAGTGTCACCTGCCTTTTTCTCTCTTTTTTTTCTTTTTTTTTTTTTGCTGAAAATACAAACTTTTCATCTGAATATATTACCACATCCTGAGCTATTGTCTACTAAAAAATATGGGGAGATGTTTCTCTTTCTCTCTAGTATAAAGCAAGAGAGTATCGAGGGAGACAGAACAGGGGTGACTCAGGAAAGGGAGCAGGACGCAATTTGCTGGTTATTTTGGGCCCAAATTGGCTCCAGAGGGATTTACCCACCCGTCTATTTGAGGCCACCTTCCTTTTGTGTTTGTTCAGTTCTCCAATCAGCTTGGGTCTGATTGTTATTTCTTTTAAAGTGGCAAGCGAGGCATTACTCCTATGTAAAATTTAATTGCACTGGAGGCCTTCTATGTAGTCACTAGATGGCGCTCTTTACTTGAACTGTTTCATCTAATCCTGCAGCCTGTGGCACCAGGTCAAACACTGACTGTTGCCATTCTTTAAATCCGCTTGACTCATGTTCTTCAAATCCGTCAAATGAGAGAGATCTCAATCATAAGCTCTGCGGCTGCTGAGCTGAGTCCAAATGCAGATTATCTTAAAGGACAGCGATAGGCTTAGTCAGCCTGTTACCAACAAAGCAAGAGGCTCTACAGACTCATTTAAAAAAAAAAAAAAAACAGCAACAGAAGGAGTGATTTCAATAGCATCGCTACAAAAATAGATCTCTTTTGTTCAATTTAAGTGCAGCTTAGAAGCACAAAGATTTTTGATTGTAATGCTATCGGGTTAAGCTCCAACCTTAACAAAAATCCACGTGTAGGTTAATGCACAGTCAAATCTAAAGTCTCCCTCAAGAGAAATGAAACTAGATTCTTGATTAATTCAATTAATTTGGCCACTGATTTAGAAATTAAGAGCAAATCAGACATATTGTGTCTGTAAACAAAATGATAGCTTGAATAGAGGAAAGGTTAAAATGCAAGACCTGTACAACAGACCTCCTTGTAGCTGTGAAAGCCCCAGATCCCTATCGTGGAAACGGGACCCCTTTCAGTTCCGGATGGGGGCACATCACCCTCACAGAGAGAGGTGTCAATTGGTTTCAACTGTGGAGAAGAAAAGGAGGAGGAAAGAGAGGGAGGAATAAAAGATATTGGCAAGTGACCAAGTGGTGCAGGTGTCTGCTTAACAACAGGCTGCACTAGCACATTGCACACTCTAGGCAAGTGTGGTCCGGCCTGAGCAGGACCTAGAGACTATGAGAAAACAAACCAAGCCTATAATGGCAAACACACAGAAAGAAGATCTGTTTGTGCATATGCATATGTGTGTTTGCCTGTGTGTGTACTACATTGTCCATTCATACAGTGGACGAATAGATCCTTTCAGCATTCTTGTGAAAATCAAGAAAGGATTCAAGATGGTCTGTCACTTTAAATTTTGTCAAGTCTATCCCAAGATCAAATAAAGCCACGGGATCATGCACAGAATCTAACCACACTCTATAAATCATTAATTCTCAAGTTGTAAACCGCCCCCCCTCTAAAAATCTTAAACTGATCCTACCATGCCACATCTAAGAAAACACTCTATTGTTTTAAAATGTGGTGTTTCCCTCATATATCATGATTTACTCAATAAGCCATCAAATAAACGGTTTGCCCTATAGAGGCCTTTGATCTTGATGAAAGAGCTGTAAAATGTAATCACCATGTAACCTTTTAGGGCCAGTTATATTTAAAATTGTAGGTGCAATATCAACATACCTGACAATTTAATCTATGTGGTTGTTGTATACTCCCCCACCCTTTTTTGCAATCCACCTGTTTGTTGGGTGTAACAGTTTAAAAAACAGACCAAAGGCACCTCAGCTCATGCTGTCATATCATAAATACGGTAGAGAAGAGCCAATTTGTTCTAATATTTTGTAAAGTGGTTGTCCTCAGTCAATAACAACAGTGACATCAAGGTGAGATATAGTTATTGCTTTCAAATGGATCAAACACTGACCATGGCACCTTAACCCGTCATTTTCAAGTGCAAATGATAATGTGTTTAATATTTTTGTAAAGTTTAAACTAAAAAAAAAAAAAAAAATCTCTGGACGTTTTCAGGATTCTTACAAACGACTGGAAATATAAAGTTTTTTTATTGCCATTCGGTACAGAGCGGACAGTGGTTGTGTTAATCATTGATAATCTTTGGATTACACTTGGAGGCATTTAAGTAGCTAACAAGCTAACGTGAAGGGCTGCGTCAAGCTAACAAAAGAGGATGCAAGAAACACCGGAAGTAAAGAACGCAATTTTTTTTCTTTCTTTTTAGTGTGGGGAAGTTAGCATGAGAAATAAGTAGGAAGCTCATGTAAAGTATTCTAATTGTTATACAAAGGGTATTTCATCAGCGATTTTGCAGAAATGTATTCTTTTTTCAGAGGTCAGAGATCAATTTTCAATGTAAAAAAATCTAATAAAAATGTATTTATTGTGTCTGACATGTTTGTACTTGTTTCTTTTTTGTTTATTTAAAATAATAACATAAAACATAAAAACTTTATTTGTGTTGCACAAAAAAAAGTTTAAAAACGTGCTTCACTAGCAAAGAACAGACACGGTACAAGCAACATAAACATAGTTAAAAGACAATAAAATAAGAACAGACAAATGAAATATGAATTTAAAAAAGACATTTTATTTGAAAGAGATTCTATAAAGACTGTATTGAAAATGCCCAACCAGCCAAATAAAGGTTAATTGTTGCCGTGCTTTTATTGTGACGCTCACACCGGAACCTCTCTGGCGTCTGTGGCTGTTTTGACAGAAGTCCGGAGCCTAAGGTGGAGGAGAGGATGTGGGTATGCTGACATCTGCAAGCCAGAGGTTTGACTGGAAGACGACCGCAGTCAGGCTGAAACGCAGCGGCCTCAGCAGTCTCCAAGAAACTCCGAGATATGTAACTTGTTCAGAAGGTAAACTCTCGCACCAGCTAACCTCGTCCATTTTCAAGAGAAACGCTTTTCCAATGGTTACGTACGTTACGTTCAAAGTGTACTTTGCCTGTTTACGATGTCGATAACTTCATTTGTAGTCCTGATTTAATGGCTGGTACAAAGTCAACACAGTTATACAGTGTGACAGCGACACTAGTGTTGGCTTAGTTTTGACAAAAGTAGCAACAGGTTGTGATCATTTAGCTGTCTGTCTGAAAGTTGTGAGATTTGTCATGATTCCTCCGTGGCACCGCTAATCTGCACGTTTAATGCGACCTCCATCCAGGGGATTAGCTACAACCCTCTTTGCTGACTGTAGGACAAATGATTATGATGCTAACACTGATTTAGTTTGACACATTTAGAGACCTGTTGCTTGCGGTGTTTGTTACGACTGCAGCTGCACTCGTGACACACACACACACACACACACACACACACACACACACACGCACACACGCTCACTTCTCCTCTCTTCTTTTCCCTTTGAAGTGCGTTTGAATCCCGCCTTGTTCATAAACTTCATAGAAAAGATCATGTAGATATAGCCTGTAGTAATAGTTGGGAGGGAGCTGAAAGACACTGGGTGTTACTTTTGCTTTGATAGGGAGCATTGTGTGACATCCTATCTGCTGAAGTGAAGCGAGAGAGAAGCAGCATTTGCCAAAGCTCTGTTTAAAAGTACAGTTTGTGTTTATTTGTGTGCATGTCAGAGGTATTCGTCATGAAAAAGTCTGTATCCAACTTTGAAATAAGGTCTATCATGACTCATCACAGCCTGGATTTCTTAAAACACTTGCTGTCAGTAGTGTTCACACAGAGTGTAATCAACTAAGAGCTGTTTGTGTTGTTGAGAGGACTCAGTGATCAGACCCATTACTGGTCTTTTTAGAAATGTGCAGAAGGACCTTGTTGGTTAGCTCTGTCAACAGATGTTTGTGTAACCTGTTCTACTGGTGCTTTTTGGATTTTACACCCATGACAACTGTTTGTTCTTATGTCTTTGCTGGTGGAGAGGGAAATGAGGCATGTGCTGTATTGTATGCAGCACATACTGTTCATTCCTGACAAACCATGGAGAGGAGTGAGGACTTCACTATTTAACCTCTGAGCTCACGTCAGAGTATCAAGTGACCCCCCCCCACCATCCCCGACATCAGACCTAATTTGTTTCCCCTGCGTAAATATAACATCAATTATTGACCCATGTTTTCCAGCGTTCTCGGGCTGAGACATGAACCAGAGATTGCAGCAAATCCCAATGTTATCCCTTGCCTACTTTTTGTGTGTGTTATTCTCTCTGAAGCAAAAAAAAAAATATTAAAAAAAAGAAGTGGGGCAGGATTAAAATTGCATCTTAGCCCTCTGTCCCCTCTTGCTGGCTTCAAACAGCTCCTCTAGCAGAGCTATCAGATTCAGTGAGAGTGGAAGGTGTGATGGACAGCCAATAAAAGGGGGTTTTGTCTGCAGGCGTCTCCATTTTGAAACCTCAGGACCCTGAGTCCTCTGGCCAGAGCCCAGACGGGAGTGAAAAGGCTGTGGTGCTGCCTTGAAGGACTCACAGTTAAAATTGACCTTCCTTACCATAGATCTATAGACTCTCTTACAGCAGTCTTGCATCGGTTTCTATTAGATTTAAAAAAAAAAAAAAAAAAAAAGTAAAACTGTTCCCTAAGAACTATTTTAAATCTAAATAACCATCACTGGTGTGAGGAAGAGGAAGTACTTGTGTGTGTGTGCGCGTGTGTGCACACATCAGTAATGCCACTAAGCCTGTCTGGCACTGCCCACTGCTACTGTAAGTGGCACCCTGCTCTAATATTAATGCAATACAATTATGTGATTACATTCAGTTGAGTGTCAACACAGCTAAGTGGTCTGCTTTTACCGCAGCCCTCTTTTAGATTTTGGCATGTTAAGCTGATCTGTCAGACATGAATGTCTAAATTGCTGTCTTCGTGTGTCTGCAATCCCAGGCTAATCCTATTTTTAAATAAGCCAAAAAAAGAGATTTGTTCTCATGCAAATATTCCACCCAGGTTTTTTGAAAACCTCTGTATTTGGCTCGTGGAAGAGAATAGAAAGCCTGAAATGAGGAAGCCTGATTCTTCACCGAATCTAAAACTAAACATTCTTGCTTAGACTTGACTCTTTGACTTACTGTCACTCTGTTTAATATCTTCTCTCTATATCTTATTATCTTCTTGCTTTGATGTAAAGATATTGTGCAAGTGTCTGTTCTACTAACAAAAAGCCGAAGCTGCAAAAGTTGAAATGTTTTTCATCAGTTCAGTTTCCTGCAGAAAATATTTCCGCTGTAGTTTTTGCACAAAAGACTCAAGGTCTCCGAGGTTTTCTTAGTAATGGTGCTGATAGGAACCAGCTAATTAGTGATGTAAAAGCTGTATCACAGCAGCAAATTGTGGCGAAAACTTCTCCTTATTTAACACTGACTATGATGCATTGCGACTAAAAATGCACTGTTGTAATGACGTTCATCAGGCTAACATGTCCCTCACCGGAGTGCATCACAGACTCAATTTATTCAGCATATTGCTGTACTCTAAGCTATGATTTAGTCTCTTGCATCTTTGCAATTTGTATTTAATGAGCATCCTAATGCAGCCCTGAGGATGCGATTATGTTTATGATGTCGGTGTTGATTACAACTAGTCTGGTCTATTGGAGCTCTGTCCTCAGGGCAGCCGAGAATTTAGAGACAGACACAGTCTTCCTTGGGTGTTGAGATGAATAACTTCACTTAATGGTGAATGTGCTCTTACTCGACTAAAGCTAATCCTGACACTTTGTTTGAAGACTTCAGTCAATAAGTTTCCACCTGTCTATGGTGCTATTACTTGGTGGATTTGTCCGCTGGTGTCCCTTCTCTGGGGTTTAAAAAATGTTTATGATCATATTTTTATGTAACCTTGTGTGTTTTGTGTGTTTTTCTCCCTCCAGAGGCTTGTGTCCTGTAGGGCACCCCAAACCTCCGTCACAGTGCCTCCTCTGTGCTTTCCATCATGAGGGGCCGCTGCTCTCGAAAACTGGGCGTGCTGGCCAAGGCTGGCTTCTTGCTGTGGCTGCTGTGGCTGGGCTATCTTCTTTTAGAGCGCTCCTCTTTCCCCTCCTCTTCCTCTGCAGAGGAGGAAGACGAGAGCCACAATCTTATGGAGAGACAGATCGAGGAGAGTGGGATTGATGGGCAGCTGGCGAGGCCCCTCTACAGTAAACCAACACCGGACGGCAATGCTCCGGGGGAGTGGGGTCGGGCTACACACCTCAACCTCAGCCCTGAAGAAAAGAAACAGGAGCAGGAGGCTGTGGAGCGCTACGCCATCAATATCTTCGTCAGTGACAAGATCTCCCTCCATCGACACATCCAGGACCACAGAATGAATGAGTGAGTCGACCCATTAGTCACTCACTGACAAATGGGCTGCGACAGCCAGTTGACTAAAAGCATTGCTCCTTTTTATTGCCTTTTATTGCTTTCTGCTTTCTTGGAGGTTCTTGCCAAAACATAAATATATATGACCCTGAATATTGCCGGGAGATGATCTGATGTTGCAGCCAAGACAGGGATAAATTACTCAATAGACGATAAGTTGAACTCTTTACAGGATCCAGTTTTCCGCTGACAGTTGTTGTAAGCAGCTCTCTGCTTGACTGGATTTCTTCCATCCAGAGTTGTTCTCCACAGCTATTCTCAGCTCAGCCTCTGTGATGAAACACAGTCTGTGATGTGCCTTTTATTAGAAGTTTCCCCTTTCCGCCTTTGCCTTTTCCTTCACTGGCTCCTATTCTAATGAAACCCAGATGTAGTGTCAGTGTCAGTGCAGCAAGAACCATCCTTTGAATGTGTAAATAGTTGTATTTTATAATTTAATTTTGAAACTACAAACGTTAAAGTTGCTAAATCTTCTGAAATTCACGTCAAACTGCAGATGCGTAAAAATTAATCACCACAGGTCGCCACGGTGAAACTGCAACAAACCATTTTACCACCTGCATAGCCAAAGATAGACTGAAAAGGTACTTTGATCTTTTCTGGGGTGAGCAAACTGTCCGAGAGGTTAAAGGTCACACTCTGAATTCAAAGATAACCCTGAAACCAGAGACGTCACTATCTGACCTCACTATAGTAGCATCGTTTCACAGTATTATACAGTATTTTGTGGAGGAACATGCTCACTGTATCGATTTGTGATGTGGGTCAATGACATTTTGACAAGTACACATCCCGTCTCTCTGTCGCCTTTTTGGTGTTTAGTTGAGCTGCTGTGAAGCTGATGGAAGTGAGAGTACAGACACCGTGAGGAGGGAGGTAGCGTTGATGGAGTGGTGTACAGTTACAGTGTTGAGGAACTCGTGTCCTTCGGCTGTCTGCCTGCTCGAAGCGTCACAGTTTTTACATGAACATGATCGCATTCATTCATATTCTTACAGGCTGGTGTTGTTGATGACATGTCATCTGATTGTGACGTGTGTACCAGTGTTTCAGTAGCTGTGTTTACATGAGCTGTTTTTTCACAATCAGATTAAATTGACAGTACACCGTCCGATTGCAAATTTTCAACTCATATAGTATTAGAAATATTACTTGATTGCTTTACTCACTCGTGTCTGTACTTTACATTATCTTTATTTCTTTATTATTGAATTTGTTTTGCTCCCGCCATGTTTCATACTGCTCATCACTTGGGGTATACATGCGCAGTAAGGCAGAAATGCCGTAAACGGGGAGAGGTGATCAGATCAAGTGTTTCCATGGACACGGATCCGAATGAGGATCGACATAAACCTCCCCTCTCTTCAGAATGAAATTCCTTTCTGAAGGTGCTGGATTGAAAGATTTCATTCTGAATGGAGTGTTTACATGAAGTATTTTCATTCTGATCATGGAAACACCCACTTTCCCACAACAGTGTAAGAAAGGGTTATTTCCTCCCAGGTTATTTTATTTGAAGGTGTTGTGTGTGTGTGTGTGTGTGTGTGTGTGTGTGTGTGCCTCTTGTAGCCCTGCATCTATCCCATAATTACTTTTCAGTTTCCTCTGGGGGACAGGTTTTATGGCAGGTTAACTTCAGACTGCTCTCTCCATAATGAAACGACAGCACTTACAAACACAGTGCTTTTGAAGGAAAGGAAAACGGCTGACTTGATTGGTTGTGTTAAACGCTGCGGCATAACATATTTGTTCTTATTCCAACTCCCAGCAGTGTCATAGTGGTGAGCTGGGCCTCTGGCTACAAATTTAGTCTTTGAGACTGAGCCAATTGTTACAGTCTGACAGTCCCCAATGCCAGAAAGTAGATCTTACACAGAGTGTTTGCTCTCTTTGTTTTTTCCTGCCATTTTTTCCCCTCACTTTTTAATTTCTACGTTTTCACTGTCCAGTGTCCGTTCAGTTTTGCTCCTGTCCCCTCTCTTCTGTTTTTGCTCTTTTCCTCTCTGTTTGCTGTGTTTCCCTGGTCTCTCCCTGAGCGCTGCTGTGGTATGTTGCTTATTGGTGTGATACCCTCCCTGCCCCCATCCATATTTCTGCAGCTCTTTATTGTTTTAATGGCTGCCATCTGGATTAAGACCAGACACTTCCTCCTGCCACACAAGTGGCTAAAGCCGCACAGAGTGTTTGAGAAAAAATTTCTCGTTTGTACGAGTTCATTTACAGTGCTGTTATTTATTTATTTTTATAAATATGTACTGTATGTGTATACTAATGCCTGTGTCAACTGTGTCTTCCTCCACCCACACAAACACACACACATACCTCAGATGCCGAAGTAAGAAGTTTGACTACCGTCATTTACCCACCACCTCTGTGATCATAGCCTTCTACAACGAGGCCTGGTCCACCCTGCTGAGGACTATTCACAGTGTGCTGGAGACCACGCCGGCCATCCTGTTAAAAGAGATCATCCTCATTGATGACTACAGTGATCGAGGTCTGACACTCTGCACTAAACCCTGTGTTTTTTGACTTTGTTAAAGTAAAACTGTCCTTTATTCTGGGAAGCAAAGACATCTGACAGCCCTGTCCTAGTTTAGTGAAGCAGACACACCGCACCTCACCTTGTGTTCTGTGATTTTTGTCACAGTGACAGAGTAGAAAGAAACACACAAAAAGGACTCTGCTATTTATAGAATGAAGATGCTATCTATGGAGTGTTGAATAGTGAATGCCTCTGAATATGTTCTAGAAGCAATTGGAAAAAATTCTCAGAAACAAGTCAGGACACTTTTGTGCGTGTTTTGTTTTTTGTTTGTTTTTTTAGAGAGTAAGGTGTACTACCTCACTCAGTATGAGAGAGGAGCAAGTTCTTGGCAAAGCAACTGCACATTTGTAGTTTGCCTCTGCCTCCACTTTCCAGCCCATTTTATGTTTTACAGTAAGATAAGAAGACAAAATCAGTGTGTTTATATCATTCAGATTAGATACAGGAACTTTTTCATATCAAAAAATTCCAAGGTATCATCTCAACTTAAAGTCCACTCACTGGCGTTGGGAGATGTTTTTCAGCCACGTGTGATTTCAGATTTCATCAGTGAATGGATCGTCCCGTGCTAACTCTGACAATGATACTACTTTGTCTTAGAAACTGGATATAGGACCAGCTTGATGTCTGTCTTTCTTAATGGAATTAGTATTTGGTCCCAGCTGGTCTGGTCTGTGTGTATTGGAGACGTTACACCATAATGATGACTTCAGTGAGCGCTGAGCCGCTGTGACATCATTTCCTCTCCTCTAACCAGCCTGACCAAATGGAATACCAGACACGCCACTCCCGAACCAACGGGGTCACTGCAGACTGACAGCAACTGGAGGACTGACAGTTTTCACACTGGTTGAATTGGGTCTAGGATACAAAACCTTGTTGCTTGATGTTTGCTTGATTTGAAATTTGACGCCTGGTTTGATTAAGATGTTCCATAATCATTTTATAGGTTGCATTAACATCGCAAAGATGTTGATTAAATTGTTTATCTCTGTGTGTTTTTATGTGTATTATAAAATAGGCTACCTGAAATCCCAGCTAGCTGACTACATCAGTAATCTTCAACGTGTACGGCTCATTCAGACCAACAAGAGGGAGGGGCTTGTTCGAGCACGTCTCATTGGCGCCACCTATGCCACGGGGGAAGTACTGACATTTCTTGACTGCCACTGTGAGTGTGTTCCTGGCTGGATCGAGCCTCTGCTGGAAAGGTGACTGGATTTGATGATTAATAACTTACTGAACAATCTAAACAAAACCCCCAAATTATTTGAAAATCCTGAAATTGATACAAATTGGCCTTGTGTTTAGGATCGCTGAGAATGCCAGCACCATCGTGTGTCCTGTGATCGACACCATTGACTGGAACACCTTTGAGTTTTACATGCAAACAGACGAGCCGATGATCGGAGGATTCGACTGGAGACTCACCTTTCAGTGGCACTCTGTCCCCGAAGTGGAACGCAAGAGGCGCAAGTCTCGCATTGACCCCATCAGGTAACAGTATAATACCTCAGAAGGTCTACTCACAAGAGAGATCCCGTTATCAGATTGGCACGTCCGGATGTAGAGATCTGCTGTCGAAAATGTAATACACCTCTCACTGCTAATTTGTCTCTCTATGTGTTCTATTACTTATTATATTGTACTTCTCTTACACCCTGGTACTGTGACTGATCCATTATACTTCCTGTTAGCTTTATATGACCGTGATGAAAATAATCTTGTCTCTTGTCTCTTCACACAGGTCTCCTACTATGGCAGGAGGGTTGTTTGCAGTGAGCAAAGCTTACTTTGAATACCTTGGCACATATGACATGGGCATGGAGGTGTGGGGAGGAGAAAACCTGGAGCTCTCCTTCAGGGTGAGTTCAGGCTCTGTTGCAGCACCACTTAGCAAAATGAAACAAGAGTGCAGCTTTTAGAAACACTGGGAAAGAGTGACTAACATGACTTACTTTGTTACTGAATCTCCTGCTCCCAGACAGAGCAGCCATTCAGTGGACAGAAAAATCTGTGAATTGTGCTTTATTGGCATCTCATTACCAGAGGGAATATGTTTTCATAGCGTAAAGCTCATGATTCATCAGTGTAACAGTCAGTGCGTAGCTGGTGTGGGAGAGACACATGTCAGTGTCAGATCACAGTCAGCCGTGGCATCTGAAACTGCACACTGATATTGACTGATACCTTGTTGTGACGTCGGTGTCGCTTTTCACTTGTTTGCGTCAATCAAATTGGCACAGATTTTAGGCTGTGTGTAAGTTTGTATCAGGAACATGCACAAAAAGGCAACACAAACTCTTTGTGTATGATTTATAGAGAGCATTCGATTGCAGTGTGAAGACGAATGGGCCGTTCCCCTGAGTAATGTGTTATGCATGTGGAAACAAAAATGCCTCTGACTTGGACCTTTTTCCATACATAATTTATGTGGAGCGAATTGGTTTTCAGATCTGTTTTTGGAGTGGTAAAAAATAATAGTGCGGCATAAAATGACTGTCTTGTGAAGGCTGTTTGGCTGCCGACATTGGATAATAATTTTGCCTTGTGTAATTGAAGCATAGCTCAGCCAAGTATAAAGAAATATCTTGTTAACAGCCTTTTATTTTCTTGTGGTGTGCTTCCTTTGTCTTGGATTTCTGTGGCAAAAGATCAAACAATTATACAATTTAAATTGATACCCCAAAAACAGAGCTGCGTTCAAGAAGCAGGGGTTGAATTGTCGTTGTAAACTGGATAAAGAGCAAAAAGTTTGTTTGTTTCTGAGAGAAATTCTCGCTGGTAATCAATCACCATACATATAATTAGTACAAAAGATGAAAGATGGGTTAAAGATTTAAGCTATTTGCAGTTTTAATATTGCCTGTCATTGTTAGGCAGATATAAATATATATATGCCTAGGTTAATAACAAGTAGCTGAAGTACTCTGAAGTTATTCAGAAGTAGTTGGACAGCATACAAAAGTCAAACATAATTATTCTGTTCAAAGGAATGTAAAACACATGGTCCAAATGAGGACGATTTCCCTCATTCAGACAAATGGGGTAAAAAGTGAGTTTTTCTGATTGGTTGAAATGCTCTGACATCACATGAGCTCAGGACGTGAAAGCACTGAAATTGTACATTACTTACATTTGTCACCACAGCAACAAATCCAAGTCCCTTTCTGCCATCTTGCTGCTTTACAAGTTGTGTACAGTAGAGAAACACCCTTGAGATTCAGCCTTGAGCCCCTGTGATGTCATCATCATAAATCTTCAGATATGACTGATTTTATTCCTCATGATCATTCAGTATTACAAACTCAACCTATTCATGTGTTACATTTTCTACTCTTCTGATATTTTGTGGGAAATCCTTTGCAGTCAGTGACCACCAGATAACTTTGACCTGCACTCTTTGTATCTCCTCTCTCTGGACTTCACTGTCACCACCTTTGGCTCTTAGCTCTGCCTTTAGCCTGTGGACTGCTGCTCAGTTAAACTGAGAAGTAGTTGTGGATATTACTCCTCCTCACCTTTAAAAGCTCTTTGGTTGCATGTATGATGAAAAGACATCCATTATGACAATCTAGCTTCATCTGACCACACAGAATTGTTCCTGTTCCTTCTGTCAGTGGTGAAACTATCAAACACCCGGACACCTGCTCCACCCGAGCTGTGCTGTGTTTGACAGATAACGTGTTGCTTCGGGTCATAAGCTCCTCCTGTTTATCCCGCTTTCTTCTTTCTTTCACTTTAACACAATCTACTGGTTTCTTTTTGCACATTTTAGAGAAGTGCAGCTGCAGCTTTGCTATTTTGGCTTTGAGGTTTAGATATTTTGCATTTTTTTGAGCTTAACTGGTTTACTTCACATGCAGTTCTTTCAGTATTATTGTAAACCTACTCAAATCAAACATAGGTGCATGATTGTAGTACCTTTGAAACACTAGCCTAAGGGTGAAAAAGGTGCAGCTGAGCTAATACTTGTAGTTTAGACAGAGTTCATGTGTTATTGTGGCGTATCAGTTTGCACATGACGTACAACTGACAGTGTAACAGGTTAATGATAAAAAAACTGTATCTGTGTCCTTGCTCAGTCTTTATCAGCATGTGTATCTAAATAACAGCCCACTCTGATTGAACTATGGAGCACAGGGCATTAACTATCAGGTGAAATGATGTGCTGCTGTTCTAACACATTAATCAATTGTTAATCTTGTTGTGGGCACGTCAGTGTAAAAATGCTGTATATTGTGTTGTATGAAAGGATTAGTGGAAGTTGTTTTGCAGCGTTCTGAAACATTACATTACGAAAAAATAGAAGCATTAAAAAAAGAAGTGAATATGCAAATAGGACCAGTAATATTGTGAGGAAACTAAAAGAGATCTCTCTGTGTTACGCCGTGTGTCAGGTGTGGCAGTGCGGGGGCAGTCTGGAGATCCATCCCTGCTCTCATGTCGGCCACGTGTTCCCCAAAAAGGCCCCTTACGCCCGGCCCAACTTCCTCCAGAACACTGTACGAGCTGCGGAGGTTTGGATGGACTCGTATAAACAACACTTCTACAACAGGAACCCCCCAGCCAGAAAGGTAGGACACTATGTTTCGCTGGTCCTGTTGCAGTTTTGTTGAATATTTCCTGTATTGTATTTGGACAAATACTTCCTCCAGGCATTGAGCTTGTTTACTCAAGCTAGTGATAAATTCATGCCCTGCAGATATGTCACGTCACACCTTGTGGCATCGTGATAAAAATGATGCAGTGAGGGAGTGTTTTACCTTTTTAAAGTTAGATTGAGCAGTTTTACATAATGTCTAGATGTCAACATATGATCATACTGCTTGACTGGGTCAGGTGCATGTGTTTGTGTGTGTGTGCGCGGGTGTGTGTGGGTACGGTATGTGTGCTGTGCCTCTCAGGTTCTGAGTATTGGGCACTATTAAAAATTCATGTATCTCAGTTTCACCTATCTGAAAAAAGCTGCATTATTAATGTCAGGGATCTTTGATCAAACAATAAATCACCTGGTCAGGGGGAGATTGAACACGGTGCTGCCAGACCAGATCATCAACTACAAATCTATGCTGCTGTCATACAGTGTGTTAACAGACTGCACCTATACAGCTGTACACATACTATTGTTTTTAGTAGTGCTTAGTAATATTTTTATTATTAAATTTTCTATATTGATTTAAAATTCTGGCTTTTTGCAATATTCAAACAAATAGACAACCAGTTTACAATATTTCCCAGATTTATCAGATTGGTTTTTTTTGTCTGATGAATTTGTGTATCATGGATTGGGAGATTTTGAGCAGAATGGCCCAACTGCAGTAAGAGTTTTTTTTTTAATTTAGGATTACAGAAGGATTAAAATCTTGTTAGTTTAGGAGAAACTGCATGCCTCAGTTGTTTGTCCTACATTTCCTGTGTATTCTCATCTGGTTTGAGCACTAACTAAACTTGTCACTACAATTGCTCAGTGTATCTGTAACATCTGTAACCTGCAGAGGAGTAAAGCTGTGGAAATGTTGTGGACTTTGAGTTGCTTGAGGTGGAGTTTCACACCTTAGCAAACACAATTATCTGAAGTATGTATTGTGAGTGTGCAGTCGCCTGGAAA
Source organism: Pseudochromis fuscus (assembly GCA_900323345.1). Lineage (NCBI taxonomy): Eukaryota > Metazoa > Chordata > Actinopteri > Pseudochromidae > Pseudochromis > Pseudochromis fuscus. The sequence goes on from OOFC01008880.1 coordinate 24,730, forward strand.
TGACCATCCCTGAATAGTGTGTGTAGTACTCAGCCATCATATCCAGGATGTTAATATTTGCTTTCATGGTGTGACTGTTTTGTTTTGAATGCTACACAACTGTCACATGTCCGTATAAAGGAAAATGCGTGTTGTAATGAATAAAATCAGTCTAGATGAAGGGGTATTGTCATGTCATTGAAGTGTATTAATAAAGTTCTGGATTCTCTCCTGAATTATAACCAGGTTTTTCACAAACAACAAGGACTCAAACATAGTGTGCTCACTTTCCAGGAGTCCTATGGGGATATCTCAGAGCGGCTGTTGCTGCGGGAGAGACTGAAATGCAACAGTTTTGACTGGTATCTGAAGAATACCTACCCAGATCTACATGTACCTGAGGACAGGGAAGGCTGGCATGGGGCTGTAAGTATCTGCTAATTATACACTGTATCTAAAGTCCATTATTTATTGTTGTTGGTGCAGCATTTGTATTTTATTTTCACTGATCACCAGGCTTATAGTTATAGAAGTCACTCAGAGATGACAGCATAGTGTTTTTTCTGTCCACGCTGAGTCTAAAACTCAGTATTTACGTGGGGCATGATATCAGAAAATTGAACCTGAGATGGATTTGGACCAGTCTCTAAACCATTATAATCCAAAGCTCGGTGACTCTATTGTAAAATGCTTTGCACAAAACCAGCACCTTACCACTAGTTTCATATTTCACATTGATGGATGTACACTGTGTTACAAAGGAACTGTCCAAAAGCTTTAATGTGCTCCTGTCTGATCTGTCAGTGCAGGTACAAAGCGATACAACCTGAAATTGCAGCTTTTATTAGAAAGAAAAATATTGGCATTTTCAAATGAAAGTATAAGCAAGTCAAAATGCATTTTATATTGATGAACAGATGTGTGTCGATGTGGAAAATAGCAGGGTGTTGCTTTGGATTCTGTCATTTCATTGGACGACTCAATCAATCCTGCAGCTTTAGTAGTGTTGTTCTGAGTGTGGCCTCACAGTGTGACCTCACAGTGTGACCTGCCTGTAGAGAATAAAACCAAGAAGAGCGAGTCCTCACAGGGATCCTTCCACAGCACCGCGCTCTAATTGTTATTGATATTTATTATTCTCCTCTTGCTAGGTGCGTAGCTCAGGGATACATTCAGAGTGTCTTGACTACAACGCTCCAGAGCACAATCCCACAGGTGCCCACATTTCTCTGTTTGGCTGCCACGGCCAAGGAGGCAACCAGGTACGTTAAGCCGTCCACAGCGTGTATTTTCCACTCCTCTCGTATTCTCTCTTGACACAATCCCACAACTTCTCTCGGCCCGGCGGGATATGTATCTTGACAAGTCAACACTTTCTGCTAACCCCTAAAACGAGCTGCCACAGTCAATTCACACCAGTAAATTGCTCTCTGCCGGTGTGTCCAGCATGACTTGAATATAATGAAGGGAAAAGTGAACACGCTATTGCATCCACATATACTCGAATCACAAGTACTTTTAATGTGATTGACGGTACAGTGAGCAGCAGATTATTTTTCTGTGACGATGTATATTTAATGTTGGAGTCAGACAATAGGCACAACTCCTTTATGTGGATCTTCAACCTGCTTGATATCTCTGATTACCCCACTGATGCACCGCATCAGGTGTCCTCAGTCACAAAAAAGCACTATGTGTGACTGAAAATCAATGTTTGAATGGCTTCCCGGTGAAACAAAAACCTGAGGGCCCTTCACCACCTCCCTCCGGCCCCCTCTTCCCCGGCCCACATAAGAACCACGTTCCATTTAAAAGATACATGAGCCTCGCAGGCAGAATGAATGGCACAGCCTGGGTAAATAAGTTTGTAGCCAGAGACAGTGGCCCCGAGTGAGTCTTTTATTAGAAATGACCATTACAGGCCCCGATGCACCTGAAAGATGCATGAGACGTGAAGAGAAGGATGGGGAAGTATGAAGATTGATTACCTGACCCTCCGTTTAAAGGGTAGCCCAGGGAGCGTTGCATCCTTTGTCCCACTGGGCCAGGTTGTTGAAATGACACCAGAGGGAAAGAGTTGGGTTTGTGTTCATGTCTGCTTGATTGAGAGGGCCGAGGCCCTGTCTCTTCTGATGAGATCTCTCGACACACACGCAGACACCATACAACAGCAGCTTAGCCGTGACATGATCCCACAGCAGAGGAAAACATCCTGTAAACTTAGTGGAAAAAAACCTGCAGTATTTGGCTTGTTGAAAGCAGTTGGGAGGGAAGAGGAGCAGTGTTTGAATGTCTAGTTCACTGCTGCTTTTCAAAGAAAATCCTAAATTCAAGCTTGTGGCAAAGAAACATTTTTTCTATTGTATATTCTGAACAAATCGCCACATAACCAGGTCTCTCCTCTGCCGCAGTACTTTGAATACACGATGCAGAAGGAGATCCGTTTCAACTCGGTGACAGAGCTGTGTGCTGAAGTACTGGAAGGACAGACCTCCGTCGGGGTGAGGCACTGCCCTCGTGATGGGGAGCTCAAGCCTCCCAGTATTACCTGGGAGTTCAGAAAGGTAAGAGCTTCATGAACAATCGCAATTCAGTGGATTTGTCCAAACATTTTTCCACAAAACTGAATCTACAGTTTTCTCTTTAATCCATTCAGGATGGGACCATCTACCATCCTCACACAGACATGTGTGTGACAGCTTACCGCACAACAGAGGGCCGCACTGATGCTCAGATGAGGCGGTGCAACCCAGGGGACAAAAGCCAGCAGTGGAAGTTTGAGTGGTAGAAGGAGGAAGGAAGAAAGTAGCATGAAAACCTCAAGTGACCTTCTGTGATCATAGTGCAATTACTACAGTGGAGGTCTCCCCCACTGCGCCCAATTTTCTCACTCTCCAAGTCTGCTCTCCATTTGAATGGGGATAGCAAGCAAAGAAAAAGTCACTTTAAGCCAATGATTCACCCAATTCAGCGCTTTTCTACCCACATGAATGACTGAATGAGTTCAGACTGCAGCCGAGTGAATGAGAATTGCAAGGTGAGGTATATTTAGGAGATTATTTAAGGAGACCAGCTGAATTTATGACTTTTGCTTTTTGTGTTGCTTTCATCCAAGTGCCTCTGCAACCAAAACGGATTGTTCATTTTACACCTGAAGTGTCATTACTGTCATGTATTCTTGCAGCGACTTGAAATCAGTGAAACTGTCCAGCACATAAAGAAGTGCCTTCGAAGAGAATAACGACAGTTGCAAAGTCATTTTTGCACTATAAAATGTTACCTTCATGTGCAATTAATATGAATTATGATTGTTCGATCATCATGCTTGTTTGTTTAGTTTAAATAAAATGTAGAAGTTGTCTGCTGACAGAAGATGTGTCAGGAATGTAAAGGTCAGCAGTAGTTTGCCCCAAACCAGTTACTTCCTAACATGCTCCATCATGTGAGAGGAGAATAGGGAGTGAGCACTGTGGTCATACTAGACTGCTCTTCAAATCTGTGTCTTGTGTGTGGAGCCAGTTTTGTGGTGAGATACTGCCTGAACAAGACTTGAAGTATTCATTAAGCATTTAAACTAAGTGCGTCTTGCCCCAGAGGCTTTGTGAGTTGACAGGAATGTTGTAATCTATTCTTCCCTGTTTTGTAAAATTAAGAATACCCCCTAAACTCATCTGTCACTTTGTTTTTCCAAGACTGACGTTCTAAAAGAAAAACTTGTCTGTGCCGAAACGAAACGTGCCAGTGGGTGTCAAATGTATTTAGAGCATTTGAAATACTGAAACAACACTGGCTTGATGAACTTGATGTGATTTAGTCACTAAAAACCTTAAAGGGAGCACCTCTGTGCCACTGTTTTAAGACTCCTGTGTACTCGTGTACTGTACTTGAAACAGCATTAAACACTCCTGTTATGTTTAGTTTTTTCCACTGAAGACCGCACTGGTGTTTCAACTGGGTTTCAAGGACCAAGAGAGGCCTGCTGTTGAAATGTGTGGGGTATAGCAGCTCTGTATGATTGATTATCACTGAGCATGTTTGGTCTTTGTGGTCCTTTGCATTCATGAATATGAAATATTCATACTAGTCAATGGATACAGTAGGTAAACATGTAAGATGACTCCTGTTTTTGTGTTACTTTGTAAATAATGTTTGGTAAAAGGGACCAGAGGGGGGGCAGAGTTATAATGTAAAACATCTCTAAAACTACTGATAATGCAAAAGGGAAGCTGATTACTTGATATTAGGAAGGACCAGAGTCTATGGGAAGGACTGACGGGGGGATAGGTGTTTCAAAAGATTAAAGCTGTTGGAATGATTGAAAGAATAAACAAACTTAACCCCAACTTCATCTTTTCATGTTGTTTTCACTGCCTCTCGTATCCACACATATTTTGTTTCTTGCCATCATACACAATTTCATTAAAAAAAAATTCAATTTCAACACTAGTGTAATTTTGTTGTTTCAGAACTTGAGCAACAGCATAAATTCAATATTTAGACTAAAAATGTATTATTCTGCTCATTCCAGTGAGGCAGGGATTACAGTTTTCATAGTCATTTGGCGCCACCTACTGGTAGAAAAGCAGATAACACGACTGTAACTGGCGGCTGTAGAGAAGAAGATAGAAGAATTTTGATTGGTGATCATAGAAACCATTGAGATCATCTGGGTTAGGTTACATTCACGTGATGGCTAAATCAATATATTGTTTATATATTACTGGTTCAAATCTAAAGAAATAAATATTACTATCCTAGTAGATTTCACATCTTTGAAAATTATGGATGAATAATAATTAGACATACAGTATTCAAGGGTTAATTGGGTTATATTTTGACATAAATGTAAATTATCATTGTTTTAATGTAATCGTCATCATCTTCTGATGGTTGAGGCGGGCTCAAGAGAGGAAGTTAGGGAAAGTTTGGATTTCATTTTGCTGTGTGAGGTTGGGTGAGATATGTGAGGTGGAGAAAGAAGGACTCTAGAAGCTGCCAAGAATATTTGCAACCAATTCAAAGGATCCCTTATTAGTGTTTGTATGGTACATTATAAATATCTGTATTTACATTATATGCAGTATTTTGGGCCATAAAAGATTACTGCATCCTCATGATGCCTTCTTCTCCATCTCCTTAAGTCAATCACACTTCATTCATCACTGTATTTTCTCAACATCCTTACTGAGTCTGTGCTGTTGTTGTCTTTAATTGTTATCAATGTTTTAATCTTTTGAAGTCCTGGTCAATGGTTTTTCAGTTTTTCAACTGTGGATCACTAAAAATGTCCTTTAATGCTCATATTAGTTGGTTTATTAGTTAATCATGTTGCTTGTTGTTCTCCTTTTGAAGTTTTGAGGTTTGTGGACTTTCTAATACATTCTTCAAATAGCTTTTTTCATTACCAATTTTGAGTTTGCTCTGTACACAAAAATACTCATTATTTACAACAACAACAAAGAAGTTCAATGAATAGATTAAGACTTTTTCCATATAAGACCTATAGTAGCCTGAGGGGTGTGGCAACAGACAGGATAATAACTCAGCCCAAAGGTGCAACTCACCACTGTTATACTTCCCCGTTAATACATTTGCACCAAATATCTGTTGCATGGAAAATGTTATCCATCATCCGGACCTAAATGAAAACGCCCTCATGCATTCACATTAATATTGTGCCTCTGACAGACACGACAGGCCCAGTCTACCGTGGTATATTACAACACTCCGGCTGACTTGTGTCTCTTTGTAGTTTTCACAATATGGGTACTCGATCAAACAGTATGCCACTCAAATTACCTTCTCGCCTTGAATGGTCACCTTAATTATTTAACATTCTAATTTGCTTAAACATACATTTTGTGTCAGATTTCATCTTTGGTGTCAAGAGTTTTCATATTAGTTTCATATGAGTGACAACTGGCCTCATATGAAACAAGACCACCGCGTTAAATGAGTTCATAGGATAAGGTCCTGGGTTTTCCCAGGGTCATTAAAGGTACTTCAAAAAATACTTAGGCTACAGTTGAAGGTGAATCTTGAGTGTTCGGGTAAATATAATGTATCTCATCTGGGGCTGGAGTTGTGTTATTAATATCAGCAAACATATATCATGAGGAGGGAACAATGTTCTTCAAAGGAGAGAAAATGCATCATCTGGCCCATCTGGGTAACAGGATGTTACATGTACAAGAGGATTTGAAGATATTTGTAGCTAACACTTAGTAAAAGTCAAATCAAACCATCTGATCAAATATATCTCTCTTCATGTCTTACTTCTAAAAGTTTTACGTGTTGCTAGACTTGTTATAAACGGTACTTTCTAACTTGCAGAAGTCAGTGTCCTACTAAACCAAATGAGTCTTTTCAAATTAAAAGCACTAAAACCACTACAATAAAGTCTCATTGTTTCCTTTGAAGCTCTTGAGGAATTAGCATAAAGTCTATGGGAATTAGTGATAGAAAGAAGAAAAATGAAGACAAGACGACAGCGTAAGTAAAGAAATGTAACTATTTAACAATGTCACAATACTATAAATGCAGTTATCGCCCAATATATTTTTAATCAAATATTGCAGCCTGTGCTACAATAAATGAAAAATAACTAGTATTTTTTTTTGTCTGAATCAATACATTAAAAAGGATGATATCTAATAGATTTCATTACTTTGTGTAACGATGACGTAAGATTGTATGCACGCCACCCTTCCTCTGAAAGCCATGACTGATTGATTCCAATATAAAAACAAATTTACATCATATAGTTTAATATCTGCTTGTGTGGGTTCAACTGTCCTGGAGAGTAAATTATAATGCACGGTGCACGGTTTTATTTTGGTGTTAGTAACCGGAGTCAGTAGCTCGCTGGTTAACGATTGACCTGAACTTCAAGTCAAGTTTAAGTCCTGCTGAGGTAAAGATGACCTTTATTTGATCAAGTTTATGGTTAAATCCGGGGTAATTTAGTTAAACACACATTGTAATGTTGAGAACAAGGCGATATGTGTGTGTTTAATTCAAGTTTTCGGGCTGGAAACTAAACTAAAACTAACAAAAAAAAGTGGTCGGGGCTCTTTGATTTGACCTAGATTTGGTTTGTCTTCTGCAAGTCAGGTAACAGCTAACTAATCCGAGGAGATAATTGTTAGCTAATCCGAGTGTGTTAATCCTTTCACACTTTTGCAGCTCACTGATGAAGAGGAGGAGGAGGAGGATGAGGAGGAGGAGTGTGCTACTCCGATGTCCGCTCACACAAACACGTAGAGGTTCCGCTACTGGAGTGAACCGCACTCACACAGTTCACAATGAAAACCCGCTGGACGTGAACTGTGGAGACTATGTGGAGTAAACTTGAAGAAATCAAAGTGAAACCTGGTGAAGTAGTAACTCCTCGGGTGTATCTCCAGCTCCCGCTCGTGGCATGAAACCTCGACCAAAGTTTACGCACCGCAAGGAAGCAGCGACATGATGGCACCATGCGGAAGAAGGAACCGACCCAAGTTACTCTTTCTCCTCTTCGGCGTCACTTTAGTGGGATATCTGGTGTTTTTCAGACACAACTCCGTGGAAGTGAGCGTGACAAACCGACGGGAAGCCCCCGGAGAGCCAGAGGTGGGAAATGAACAGCTTAAGAAGCCAGTCTACGAGAAGCCTCCCCTGGATTTAAATGCCCCGGGAGAAATGGGGAGAGCCGTGAAACTGAATCTGAACGAAGAGGAGAAAAGGAAAGAAGAGGAGAGTATCAAAAAGCACCAGATTAACGTGTATGTCAGTGATAAAGTGTCACTGCACCGCAGGCTGCCAGAGAGATGGAACCCACTGTGAGTAACTGAGGGATGCCAATCATTAAACCTGGAAAACCCACTATTATCACCCAGCGATGAAGTTTAAAGGGGATTTAATGTAGTTTAAATATCCCAGCAAAGCTATAAAATCATTCAGTAAATGTCACAATGATGGCGTGCCTCTCAAATAAACACTAGTGAGTCATTTACTGTTGGGGTGGAGTAGCCAGTTATCCTATCTGAAGATGTTCGTCTGTCATCTGTTAGTAATGAAAGACGAATTATCTATTAACCCCAGCTTAAGCTTCACACAGAGTATGAGTGTGCAGTCTTATCCCAACACGCAGCCTCACTTCCAGTGTTTTTATGTGTTTCCTAACAAACAAACTCTTCTTGCATCGCAGTTGCAAAGAGCTGAAGTATGACTACAGGTCCCTGCCCACGACCTCCGTGGTCATCGCCTTCTACAACGAGGCCTGGTCCACCCTGTTGAGGACAGTCCACAGCGTGCTGGAGACTTCCCCTGACATCCTGCTGAAGGAGGTGGTGCTGGTGGACGACTACAGTGACAGAGGTACAGAGAGAGACGGCGCTGATGGACAGGCAGAGGGTAGCTGTGGGCAGCCACGCTGGCAGACTGACAGCCATAAAGGACAGGAGGGGTTGTTGGAGGTGCACACACGGAAACACACAGACAGGTGGCAGTTGCTGGTTTGTGAGATGTGTCGAGGGGCGGAGGGGAGACTGACATCTTGGCAATTAGGAAAGTCAAACAGAGACACAGGGAGGTAGTGAGCAGGAGTGAAAACTAAGATGCAGATAAAGGGAAATCTTATACTCTTAGATAGTCCCACAGATGTCAATATCATGTGTCGGTGTTTTTTTTTTGTCTCCCTCCTGAAAATGCAAATAATCTGATAATAATTTATCATAGAAAATATGTCAATTGCATGGCTTATATGATGAAAGGGGATGTATTTGAGTCTATTGCAGGAAAAATGATGAACACAGCACTCTGAAGCTTATTTACAAATTACCTAAAGCCGGATTATTTCTTCTTAATATTTATTAAGGACATCATTGTGTGTTAGCTAAGTCATTCAGTGTTTCGTTTGGTGCACTTAGACTACAGGGGTGAGACACTTAAAGGGTGCGGTCCTAAAATGTTTTGGATAATAACTCTATCAGTGAGGAGTGAGGAAACACTTGCCTCTCCCTTTGCCCTAACATTGTGGTTAATGAGTGTTGAACATGAATGATGTGACTGAAAGAGGAAGAGTAGACTCTAAAAAGTACTCAGTATTTCACAATAAAAAAAACCTTGATTTGTAATGCAAAAAAAGAAGATGATATTCTATTTAAAATCCATTATAGGCTTTAGAAGGATCAAAGATATCTGTGTGTGTTTGTCAACCATCTGCTTGAGAGGTAATTCACAGTAGGACAATTAAAGCAGCAAACAATCACTCGTCTCCATTCTTTATTCAAGAGCTTTACCGGATTTCATTTGTTCTGTCATGATTGTTTTCTGTTTATCTGTTCAATGTCTGAAGCAACTTTGGAGAAACATAACTTTGTCTTAATCTGTTTAATTCCCTGAAGCTCATCTGAAGGAACCATTAGAGATCTACATCTCCAATTTTAGGAAGGTGCGTCTAATCCGGGCCACAAAGAGGGAGGGGCTGGTGCGAGCCCGGTTGCTAGGGGCGTCCATTACCACAGGTGATGTGCTGACATTCTTGGATTGTCACTGCGAGTGCCATGAAGGCTGGTTGGAGCCCCTGCTTCAGAGGTGAGATCACACTCATGGAAAAAATACAGAGAGGACTATTCCCCTTGAGTGTTTTGTTAGAATGTGTCCTTCAGAAACACTGACTTATAATCCAGCTGTCACAGGGTGATGCACTGAATCTCCACCTGCCAGCAGGAGCACTTTTATAAAGCTGACTCAGACTCAGTAGCTCACGACTTGACATTCTTTCAAACAAGGGCAACAAATATGGTTTACAGAGACATTTGAGGTGGACATATTGCTCGCTTTGTGGCACTTCTCCCCCGTCAACATTCTCTCGCTCTCTCTTTTCTACACAAGGATCAAAGAGGAGCCGACAGCTGTGGTGTGTCCCGTCATTGATGTGATAGACTGGAACACCTTCCAGTATTTAGGGAACTCTGGAGAACCTCAGATTGGTGGCTTTGATTGGAGGCTGGTCTTTACCTGGCACACTGTCCCAGAGTATGAGCAGAAACACCGTCGCTCGCCCACTGATGTCATCAGGTGTGTTTGAAATCCTCGTTATCAAAGCGTAGAACAATATGAATGTTTGTGAAGATACATGACATGACAAAACTACATGGTTGCCACACCTTTGGGAGGAACTGTAGTATCCTATATAGCACACTATGACATTTTTGGTTTCATAAGGTACTAAACATTTTTATTTTGAGATGCTGCACTGTGCTATTTATTTTACAAGACTATACCATCAAATTGTACACTATGCCATTTTTTATGACATTTCCTCTAATGGTATTCTATACTATGCAGGAGCGTGTTAGGCTAGGTCGTGATTTGTGTCATTCATGCCGGTCACTGAAAAACAATTTTTGAAAGAGTGGGAACCGTATGAATAGATGCAGGTTCATTATTGTTATTTTTTCATCTTCAGGTCTCCTACAATGGCAGGGGGTCTGTTTTCAGTGGGAAAAAAATACTTTCATTACCTGGGAACATATGACACAGGGATGGAGGTGTGGGGAGGAGAGAACCTGGAGTTCTCTTTCAGGGTAAGAGACTGTTTCTGTGTCTATGTACATTTATATGTATATGTATTCTGCAAACCCCTAGCTTTAGTTGAAATAGACACAATGCTCACTCTGTGTTTATACTGACAGGAAATATGCACTGGCTTTGGCGTGGAGCCACAATTCACAACAAGACACCAGATCGGGTTTACATTTACTCAGAACCATGTGACAAACTCCTCCTTATTCGTGACACAATTCAACAGAACTATAACTAAACAACCAGTGAAAATAGGCCAGATAGTTTTAGACTTTAATTGCAGTGAAAAATTTAAACATCGCTTTTCTAAAATAACCGCAATTTCCCCAAAGGGAGGAAACCAAAAAATATTTCTTGCTCACGACAAAACAGCCTTTCTGTTTCCAAGTCCCTCTGCAACAAGGCTGTGCTTTGTGTTTGCCTGATTGATTCATGGCCGAGAGGCTAACCAAATCCTCGTGTTGGTGTTATTGATGTCTCTTAGATTTGGCAGTGTGGGGGCAGCCTGGAGATCCACCCCTGCTCCCACGTGGGTCATGTGTTCCCTAAAAAGGCCCCTTACTCACGGAGCAAAGCCCTGGCAAACAGTGTGAGAGCGGCGGAGGTCTGGATGGATGAATACAAGGAGATATACTATCATCGAAGCCCCCACGCACGGCTGGTAAATCTGCACAGATGGTGTGAGTGTGTGTGTGCTTTAGTGGTATCTAACACAACCAAAACTATTTTTATAGCAGGCATTCTGGTGGATTTAATAACTGAATGACTGGTTTTCTTTATGGACTCCCGTGAAGCCAGCACCTTTTTTGTTGCAGGTGCAGTCATCACTAAATTGTCCGATTAATCCCTTGACTTCACCAGTGAACACACTCTCAGCCACACACACACACCAAAAAATTACATGCACTCTCTCCTCCCACAAACACACACACATGCACACACTGCTCTCCCGCTGTGGTGTAAAAGCTCCCCTGATTAAGTGACACTGAGGATACATGAGCGGCAGACACCCAAGGTGACAGGGGTATCAGGGCATTCCGGTGTGTGATTACCACCTTTCCGTGTCACTCGGTGCCAGCGGGTGTCACCCACCTGTCCTTGACAGGGTGAGAGCAGCACTAACCCACGGGGTGCCCTGCCTTTGTGTGTGTGCATGCGTGGGCCAGTGTGTGACAGTGTAGTTAAGAGGAGAAGCTTTCTAAACACAGATCAGGTGGCGCTCATCTCCCTAAGAGGAGGTGGCCTTGCCAAACGGTAATACACTTCCATACAAGCAGTGCTGCTCCTCTTCGTTCTCTGACTTACAGGTATTCATACATTACAAGGTTCTCTCAGATATTTTGCCGTATTTAAAAAAATAAATAATTCAGATTTCAGTCTCGGCCATTTTCGAGCATCTAACAGCCTCGTGTCAGTTTGTATTCAGTTTCAGAGTTATCGTAAAAAATAATTACACTTCTGTCATACCTTTGAAGAATATGTTTACTAATTGTTTTTCTGTGAAGCTTTAAGATGTTCTCAATACATAAATTAAGTAACACTATTATGTAAATCAGTACTTTAGGTTTGGTGTGATTCAGCTCGAGCTCCATCTTTTGCCTTAAAGTGGATCCAAGCTTGTGAACTACACAACCTGAGTTGGCCTCATACGGTTCTAGTTAATTTTTAACGCATCCTTTCCCCTGTCATTCTGATGGACTACAACACTGTCACTCTGCTCCCCAGTGCCAACAAAAAAACAATAACCCACTATACTGGACCTGGTAAGATGACAGGTCACTGAATCTGCCAGGTTGATGAGTTAAATGTCAGTCCATCAGTCCATGTGAATTATATTTACAGCTCTTTGTAAATTAATAATAAGCCAGTGTAAAAAAACAAGCAAAAATAATCCAAATGCTGCAGTGTATTGTTTTTAGGGATGATAATGATAAGTATCCCTAATGATAGGGATGTGTTGAATGGACAAAGCTGACATGACGTTACCCGTTGGTTTGTGTAGTCGTGTTTTGAAGACAGGAGTTTGGTATTTGAACGTTAGCGTGATGGTTGCTGGGAGCCAGAAGAGACCATATTGGGATAAGAAGGGGGACAGACTCATGAACCCAAAGTCACTGTCCAATGTGTATGAGACTGGAGTTCAAGTCTAGTCTCAGTGGAAAATTTTGGTCTGTCAATCAAACTAACCACACCCATAAATAGTCCTCTTATTTTTTGATGGACCACTAGATCACATATGAGAAGAGTTGGCTTTAACTACTGACATCAGAATGACTTGATTGAGTATTTCATGATTGGCTCCAATGGACTTTGTTTCAAAATCAGCAATTCCAGAGTTTTTCTGAGCTATCTATCTAGTGGCTGTCGAGAGTATTGCACATTTTTGTGCTTCCACATTGGTCTCATTTTTAAGACCTGGTTGCTTCGTCCTTTTCTAACTACAGTCTCTGTTTGATAAAGACAAGAGTCAATCTGGAAACGACTGTGATGAGCTTTTTTTCCCTCTCCCACTTACTAACTGGCACCTCTCTGAAGTCATATGTACATCACATCATCTACTTGTTGCTCCCTTTAGATTTTTTTTCAGTGACCCCTGATTGATCAGTTTATTTTATTGTCATTGGACTGAGTCACCCTTTGATATGCTACAGTGGTCTGCACTGACTCTCATTGACTTCCCTCCTTTGGGATTGTCTGTCATGACAACTAAACTAGGCAATTAGAGCTGTGTTCAGGCAAACCAGCCACATCCATTATCCTGCAGCGCTGCTCAGCCTTTCCCTTCAGCAGGGAAGGTGTGGTGAGCATATGCTCACTAGCAAATCAAAGTGGAGGCAGTTATCTTTCATACTGTTAGCTCGCTTATCTTGATCAATGCATTGTGTTTGCAGCCACACACACGCATGCACACAGCCACCTGTAACATACACAAATGAATCATCTTGCTTTTGTTTGACCAACCTCTATGTAGTGGTTTACTGTTAAAGTATGTGTTTGCTTGCTGGTGTACAATTAATTTGGAGTGTGTTGTTACTGTATTAACATTATGGAACAACCATAGATGGTATTGTATTTTATTTCACCACACAGCAGCTGTCTGAAGGTGACTGTGATCAAATTTCAAACATAAGATGCCAGTGGCACTCCTCATTATACAGTATTTATATTACAGCAAATCTGTACTTCTTGGATCTCTGAGAGGTAAAACTAAACAGCCATGTGTGGTCTTTTGTTTGTAGGAGGCCTACGGAGACGTGACAGAGCGGAGGAAGCTTAAAGAGAAGCTGGGCTGTAAGAGCTTCAAGTGGTATCTGGATAACATTTACCCCGATATTCAGATCCCACAGGATAGGCCAGGCATGTTTGGAATGGTGAGAAGACATCACAGTCGCAAGTGGTCAGCTTGAAATTACACATGAGACATAAAAACAAAATTTTAAGTGGGTTTTTATCTACAAGTTTAATCTATGAGCTTCTGTAAGTTGTGTTTTGTCAGTTCTCACAAAGATTTATTAATGTGAGTGACTGTTTTTTTGAATTAGCTGAAGAGCCGGGGAAAGACAAACTACTGTTTTGACTACAACCCAGTAGATGACCACAACTTGGTGGGCCAAAGAGTCATCCTCTACCAGTGTCACGGCATGGGCCAAAACCAGGTGAGGATGTCGTAGCCATAAAGTTTTTCTGGATGTCTCCCACACCTTTGAAAATAACTCTGCTGATGCTCCTGATAACTGTTAGAAAAGCATGTGAATGCACCTACAGATTTGGTTTTTCTGATCGTTTGATATGGAAAAACTCACATTACTAGTTTGTTTGCTTTCATCTCTTGTTTTGTCCATGCACCAAGCAGCTGCTGTCACTCATATCATTAAAAGGAGAATGCAGGCTGCACAAACACATGACCCCAGTGACCCTACTCCTCCTCTTACTGCTACGGTGGAGGTGATAAATCTCTGTCCTCAAGGAGGTGTCAGTACCTAGTTACAGCTAATTACAGGGTTTCCATGACCACACTAACTCTTGGTCTGCTTTTTCAAACACATTTAATTCCAATTAAATTCTTCTATACTCCAAACTGTCATAAGATTTAATGACATGAATCTGTACCAACATATTTGTTACGTGTAATGTAAAATAGCACTTAAATCCCAATAGCATTTACATACGAGCTCCTTATTCCCTCCCCTGCCTCCTTCTCACGTTTCCTATTGTGTTGACCTCAAACTGACCCTTCTCTTCTTATCCTCTCTGATTCCCTGTTTTTCATTTATGTAAGAAAACAATAATCATGGTCATAAGTAGCTGCTCATGTTCCCTCAAAGTAAGGCCCTAATGATAGTATTTTGTTGTAAAGTGCGTGAGTTTGTGTTTGTACCTCTACAAACATGGGAATAATGGACCTGTTTTCCAATCCCAGGTTGAAAATGGTATGTTGGTGTAGTTGATACAAAGGGAGAGTGAATTTCCCCGTGCCTTTTCCTCTGGGGTTGTCAGTAATCCAGAAAGCACTGTGAAATTTAGCATTGTTATTCCAGATCCCCTCTGTGGACTCACACTGATGTCGTCTTTGTAGAAAATGGGCTCCGCAGTCAGCCTTATGAGATGCTCTGCATGCTGCGGAGTCACACTCCACACTTTAATTCATAGTCTTTACACACACCGGCAGTTTGCGTGTGCAGGAGCGCACATAGACACACTCACCAGCTCTCTGCACACACTCCCTTATCTTTTTCTGAGTCATACATACACACATGCAGACTCCCTGACAGTGACAAAGGTGAAACTCTGCTATAAATGAAACATCATAAAAATTAAATGCAAGGTGTGTTTCTATCTGTTGAGTAAGATCGGGAAAAAAAGATCAGGATGAATAAAATAAAGCATATATTTTAAAATGTAAGTTTGCCTGAAACATTTGGTTTTCTTCCCCCAGTTTTTTGAATACTCTGTGGATGGTGAGATCTGTTATAACACAAGGTCACCTGCTGGATGCGTTGTGGGTGACAACATCAGCACCTACCTGACTGTCCAGCTGTGCAGAAAACGAGGACAGCCTGTACCCACGGACCAGAAATTTGTCCTCCGAGAGGTGAGTTACACATTTTATTCCCTCCACCAAGGAGGTTATGTTTTTGCCTGCATTGGTTAGTTTGTTTGCTTATTAACAAGGATAAACTTTGTTATCCACTGAGGCGAGTTTGTCTTGGACAACAATGCTACACAGTTGCAGATCACCATCATTTGCATCCATCAAACAATCATAGATGAGGAATTTGGGAGTCATACATGAGAGTAAACCATGATAAACACAGTAGTAGTGGGAGTAGATGAGTAGTGACCGCTCCCTTGCGATGAAAAAGTGCATGAAATCCTCTGATGTTGCCCCCTCCCCAGTGAAACTGCACATTACTTCATGGTCAGTGAACATCAATTATAGACACAGCACATCAACAGAATATCAAAATAAAAATCTATATATAAAATAAAAGCTCGTACACAAGTAGAGGGAAAGAGGCTGTGACAGAGGCAAAATAAAGTAAACAGCACTATTATCCAAATAATAATAAAAACAAAATAAGATAAATTGTTTGCATCCATGCTAAAGGGAAAAAACTAGGACTACCCCATAAAACCCATAAAATTACGACATAAATGATAAGTAGAAGATTAAAACTGTTAAAAGTGATGGAAAAACTACTGATTGAATTTGGATGATTTTCTTTCTAGAGATTTATCAAGGAACAAATAATTAATGTTGTGCAAGATCAGAGGATGAGATCCTGTGTGGTATTTCACCACAAGACAGCAACAGTGTTTGGTCTGTAGCATCAGTACATCTTGATTATGCCTTGATGGAGGTTTGTGAATGTTTTATGTTTTCTAATTAGTAATTTTTGTATTTCTGTTTTTAGTGTCTGTCTGTTTTCAATCTGTGTTTGAACTAAGAGTGCTAGGACAGACATTAAAATGTGAGGGATGGAGTTTTTAAGCTGCTGTTTAGGAGGAAAAAAGGACACTTCTTGTGGATTGTTGCACATTATTTATTGCTTTTCTTATCAAAGCTCCTTTAGTGCTTCACAATATGCAGAGAACCAAATACTGAATTATTCTGTTTACAGCTCCACACCCATCCAATCACATTCAAACCTCTGCCTATGCTGGGTGGAAATCAGTTAGTTCACATTTCTGAGACCCTCCACAGGTGTTGAACACCACTGTGGCTGATAACTAAACTGTAAATCAGAGTACTAGCAAAGCTGGTTTTCCACCACACTGAGAGTTGTTTAGTGCCTGTTGAATGTCGATCACCACACTATCTAAATGTAAATGGATCCAAAAGATGGAGTGGATGTAACAAGGCTGCAAAGAAGCAGAAGAGGTGGGAAATGGACAATAGAAGGAAGGAAAATAGAAAATGAAGCAAACAAACATGCAAAAAAAAAGGTAACTGTTTGGGCAGATCAATCAGGACAAAGTATCTGTGCTGAAATGAAAATAATATCCCAGAGCTGCTGTTTTTTGTTTTTTAGATGTGCTGCAGTAAAACCTTCTGCTTCTTCTTCTGCATCTTCTTCTTCGGCTTCTTCTTCTTCTTCTTCTGCATCTTCTTCTTCTTCTTCTTCTTCTTCGGCTTCTTCTTCTTCTTCTTCTTCTTCTTCTTCTTCTTCTTCTTCTTCTTCGGCTTCTTCTTCTGCTTCTTCTTCTGCATCTTCTGCATCTTCTTCTTCTTCTGCTTCTTCTGTGTCTTCGTCTTCTTCTGCTTCTTCTTCTTCTGTGTTGTCTTCTTCTTCGTCTTCTTCTGCTTCTTCTGTGTCGTCTTCTTCTTCTGCTTCTTCTTCTGTGTTGTCTTCTTCTTCTGCTTCTGCTTCTTCTTTGTCTTCTGCTTCATCTGCTTCTGCTTCTTCTGCTTCTACTTCGTCTTCTGCTTCTTCTTTGTCTTCTTCTGCTTCTACTTCTTCTTCTGCTTCTTCTTCTTCCGCTTCTTCTTTTTCTGCTGCTTCTTCTTCTGCTGCTGCTGCTTCTTCCTCTTCTGCTTCTTCGTCTTCTTCTTCGTCTGCTTCTTCTAT